>OX451741.1:1428015129-1428244457 GCA_948472305.1 Vicia faba | reverse complement strand
AAGATTTAAAGTGAGTATCTTTAAAGAGGAGCATCAATTCAACCTCGCTCGAAGAATGCATAGCTCAAATACAAGTTTGAGCACCTTTTAACGTTAAAGGTTAATAATTAGAAGGAAAAAAACTAGCTAACAGTGAAGAAAGAGAACATGAGAAATAAGTTTTACAATAGTAAATTTGAAGCAGATTGCTTGTCAAGTGGCATACATGCAACAAACAAGTTATTTTTCTTATTCACTATCATACCCAAATTCCTCCTACCCTTATCTGGCTTATGCATCTTACACCTTTCATTTGCATCATTCCATTAGGAAATATAATAAATCATACATAATTAATCCATAACTTGTTATTGGATCAAGTACAAAAGAATTAGGGTTTTCATTTTTGAAATTTCTTCTTCATTCATTGCTATCAAGATATCAAGGCATTATTCATCAATATGTTTCAAGTATCAAGAGTTTTACTAGTTCATCAAGTTCTTCCTCAAGGATCAAAGACATCAAGCTTAGAGCTTCATCATTGTTTTATTGAGGTTGCTTTGAAATCAAGGTTTTGGTTCATTCACAACATCTTCAAGCTATTCTCTCCCTCAAGAGCATTGATTTGAGATATCTATTTGCAAGGCAAGAGATATTTGATTGTGGGTACAAGCCAATTCAACTTGATTTCAAGTTCATTGGTTCAAATGTAAAAGTCAACAGAAATGCCTAAAAGTCAAGGTTGACTTTAGGGTTTCTTGGTCATAAGTTGTGGTTTCAAGTCAAATATAAAAGAAACATTGCATATGGATGAGGTTTATCAAGACAAATCATGAAAATCAAGATAACTTATAAAAAGGGCAAGATTGGAGAATTTGAAATTTTTTCCAAGTACAAAAATAACACATTCATATGGATGACTTTCATGATTATATCTCTCTCCTTCATGAACTAAAAATTTTTAATCAAGGGCTACTTTAGAAGATGATGTTGAATACTACAAGATGAAAGAAGATTTAAGGTCAAAAGGATTTCACAAGTTGCATAAAAGTCATGCTAAAGTAGGACATTTAAATTGTCAAAATGGCAAAATACTTAGATTTTTTCTAAGTGTTGAGCAATTTTGAAACCATGATTTGATGGCCATGCATCTTTTTATCCAAGCATTTTCTCAAGATATTTCAACACAAAAGTTGTTCTTTGCCATGAAATCTACAAATTTAAATCAAGGTCGGATCATTTGGAGCATTATGCAAGAAATTATGGTATCATGAAGTTTGCTTATTAAACTGAACCATGTCCAAACCTTGGTACAAACCTTGGTTCAGACCAATTCCAAAGGTGACCAAAACAACTTCTCTTCAGTTTCTCTTAACTTAAAACTATTCTTCACATTACAACATTGTTATCTCGCTTAATCCACTACAAAATCACTTTCAAATTCACTTGGAAAATCAGAATTTGTGCTCTGTTTTGGATCATTTGTACACATGCTAATTTGAAAATCAAAATTGATAAATCTTTACTCTAGAATCTTCATTAACTTGCCAGCACATCACTCATATAATAACAAACTTGCTTGAAGCTTCCCAGCCCTCTTTCAAAGCCTGAACTTTGCAATCCGAAGCAAGCTTCCAAACCATAATCCCAAGTTCAATTTGATTTTAACAAACTCCAACCCTCATTCCAAACCTCAAGCTTGTACCCTAACCTAACCCAAACTTCCCCTACAAGTTTCTCAGACCCTATATAACTAGCATTTCCCTCCAAATCTCAATAACCACCACTTTCCCAAAATTCACTCCAAATTCTCTTTCTTAGATTCTCAACATTCTTGTACTCCCTCTCAATTCACTTCTTTCCTTCATCATCAACAATACCTAAGGCAAGTTCTGTAAGCATTTTTTAGGCTCAATTCATCACTGAACCATATGTGCATCTTCATGTCATCATCAATGGTGTAACATCGAATACACCAATTCTGTGAAGTTTTCTTGGATTTATTGATTCTATCATCTTCTACAAGTTATAATTAAGCTTCTGCACACATTAAATCATTTATGGATCTACCGAATCAAGCAATCCAGCTTCATTGAATTCATCACCAAAGCTGACTTGGTCAGAAGTATTCAAGCACATTCAAGCTAATTTAATTGCATATTATTTATAATCGCGTTTCTATGAAGCTTAATTAATCATTATCTTCGCTTGAAACACCTTGAGAAGGCTCATCAGACACACTCTAATAGGTACAATCATCCTTACTTTGATCTACCCCATTTCATCATTTTGATTAAAACTTGTTGTGAATATGCTTGCGTTGATGCTGTGAATGTTAACCATAATTGTTTTATCATTTATCTTGCTTGATTAGAATTTAATTTCAGTTTGAATGTTTTAGGGTTTATGTTGATTTCAGATGCTTGCGTGATTGTTAGTTAGTTTTAGGTTAACTCATTCTAATTTTTGGAATCCTTGTGGAATTTTAGTCAGGAATGATATAGAGAGTTTTTTGTTTTGGTGCTTGCCACCACCGTCCATGATGGAGGTGGTGGCCGGAAGTGATGAAGATGATGAGCCAGGGATGGCACGCGTTTTATTTCTTTTTTATTTAAAAAATATGTGTTGTCAGCGTTCTATTGGTCCATGGCATTTTTATTTTAGTTTTTTTTTATTTTTTTTTATATTTTTTAATTTTGTTTTTATAATATTTTCTAAAAATACAAAATGAAAGGAAAATAGAGAAATAAAGTAGAGTTGATCAGACTCTGGCATCTTCGCTTGGGTCTTACTTCTGATAGCACCCTCCTCTAAGCCCATCATCACCATTTTTATTTGAACAAGAAATAGTTTTTGGTACAACTTCTAATGGACCTAGCTCATTGGGCTGAACTTCTGTTCACAGATCCTATTTCTACTTCACACCTCTCAATCTCCTTCTCATTTTTATTTTCTTTATTTTTTATTTTAATTTTTTTCTTGTCATTTTAATTTCTTGAAAACTCTAGAAACACTTAAAAATATTTTAAATCTTTATTTTATTTTTTTCAATATTATTTTATTTTTTTCAATATTATTTTGGGCATTTATTTTAATATAATTTTCTTTTATTTCCATGATACTTTAATTCGAAAAACATATGATTCTTGAATACCTTGTTGAATTTTTTGGTGTTGATTCTTGATGATTTCTTGACGATGCTTGAGCCTTGTTTTATTTGATTTCTTTTATGCTTCACATGTTCCCTTAGCATTTATTAATTCAATTTTTAATCCTTGATTAAATTGAATTAATATAGACCTTAGGATCTAATCCAAGCATGACAACATTAGGGTTTCAATTCCCTTGATCCTAACTCTAAGTCCATGTTGCATGCCAACACTAGGGTAAATATTTTTCCCCTTGCTTTCTTCTTTAACATTCATCTTTTCCTTTTAAAACAACACTATTTTCTTAATCAAACTTCAAAACACTTAACAAATAAAGATGCTAATCATACGTCATTGAGCCTTAAGTAATGGAAAAAGATGAGGCGGTGCATTCCTAACCTTGTTCTTCTTTCATTAATAGACTTTAGTATGATTCAATTCACAAACACCTTCAAAACTAAAGGTGGAGAAACAAATAAGTGCCCTTGTATTGGGAGTCATTTACAATTGTCCCCGACAAAACACTTCAACCAATTTAAACCTTTTTGCCTCTTGGCTTTTCTCTTTCAAAACCTTTTCAAAAGGGCCTGTTATTTTCGTTCTACAGCAATACAGGTAATGTGTGAGTCTCCACACAGCGGACAACAACACCTAATGCTGGAACGTAAACGTTTACACCATCCACTAAAAAACACCAAACAAACCAACATTTTTTAGAATAACTACAGAGTTCTAATTTCTTCATTGCACTATGGAGATACGTAGGCACTCGGTTGCAAGACCTGGGCGAACTCAAAAATTAAAAACTTTTATTTTTTCCAACAATTCATTCATGCATTCCCTTAACAAGTAAGATTTAGATGTACATACTCTTAGAAACAAACAACTGGAGTAGATCGCATTGATTATAATGAATGTGAGGGGTGATAATACCTTCCCTTTGTACAACCGACTTCTGTACCCTTCTCTTGGTTGCACTGATCACCTTATCCTTCCTTCTGGGTTTTTTTCCGATGTTTTCCCTTGTCTCTGAGATGAATAAAGTTCTATTGCAACTCTATCTTTTTTTACGGTGCGACAACTGGCGACTACTTCAAGCAAGTAAATCCTAGCTTAGATTATTTGTTTCTTTGGGTGTTTATTTATATTCTTTGCTTGCTTTATTTATCTTATTCATTTGCATTCATTGCATTTTTTTATTCACATATTCTAGATATATGTTGTATTGTTTTTTGTGGGATGTGTTATGATACTAGGGATAAGCCCACTACCCAGGCTTGAGTTTTACACACAGGATTAGAGTGGATAGTTATGACGACTAATGGGTGCAAACCCTACTAGCGCGATCATGAGAAAAAAGAAAAAGGAAAACGAACAGAAAAAACCTTTTTCGAGATGTTTTTGAGTACGCGGGGGGGGGGGGGGGGGGGGGGGGGGGGGGGGGGGCGGGGTAGGTTATAGAAAGGGAAGGTGTTAGCACCCTTTCTATCTGTGGTTTTCCACGGGCTCTTAGGTTCTTGCTCATTTTTGAAATTTTCTTGTGTGTGTTTTTAAATTTTTTTATTTAACTTCGTGATAACCCTTGTATTAGTCCTCAAGGGTGTGACGAAGTTTGTTTTGAGAATTGTTTTGAAAAAGTGTTTGTGTGAAAAATTTTGTTTGATTGATTGAGCGAGTACTTAGGAGTTAATCTACCTACTCGAAAAATGTCTGCTCATTTTCCTTTTGACAACGCTATCCCATTATTAAGGAATAGGTAGCACCGTTGTTGGAGTTTTAAGGGACGTTTGAAGGGACATATACGATCACAAAAGCAATGTTAGGGAATTTTAGGAACCCTCCTAAAGCCTTAAAGATCTTTTCCGAGGCAACATCTGAATGGGTCATTTTTAGATCTTTCGGGGCTAGAGGATGACCACTAATAAACCCTATGCTTCATGACTATTTAACCGAAGGCAACCGGAGTGGAGTAAACCCTAGGAGTGAACATGTACGAGTGAATTTTTTCAGTTAATTTGTCTTTGCGCATTTAGGGTTTTCTACCGTTTTAATTTTCAAGTGTTCTTTCCATACAATCCTATTAGCATACATCTAACAATTTATAATTTGCAGGAATTTAAAGTGCGGAAATAGAAATCCTAACTATTACATGGCTTTCGCAGATACAGAATTATTTTGACTGTAAAATAAAAGGCGGAATTAAAACCTAATTAAAGCTATTACAACCTCGGAGCAATTACAATAATAATAAAAGGTAATTAAAATACGCACGACGAATTAAATGCGAGGATAAAACCTAAAAATCTAATCGAGAAAAAAATATTTAAGTTAGTTTTGAAGAAAAAATTAATTATATACAATCCTAGTTTCTAATTATTTTTAATCATGAAAAATACGATTTAATTGCCCTAATTTAATTAACTTAATTAATTCAAGGAAACAAAATATTTTTTTATGAAAAATATTTTTGGTGTTTTATTTTGTGATTTATTGGGTTTTATGATTAATTAAAAAATGATTAATTTGTAAAATAAATAATTAAACAAATAAAACAAATAAAAGAAATAAAAAAACATTAAATTGGGCCTGCTTGCTGAAGAAATCAGGGGGTGTGTTGTTGAAGATATCCTGGCCCAAGAAGCTAAGGCCCAGTCAATGTCGGATCCAATGGTGCTCCCTTCTGATGGTGTACCATAGTCTCTGGCAGGTGGGGGCGTTGGATTGGACTGATGGTGAATTCCATGGATGGATGTTGATGGCACATGGTAGACGCTTGGGATGGTGATACATAGGATCTATAAAGGAAAATAAAATAAAGAAAGTTGCTGGGACCTGGGATCGAACCCAGGTCCTCTACCCTTTCCAACACACGTCCTTGCCAGTTGCGCTACATGTTTTGTTTGTTAATATAATAACAATAATATATAATATATAAATCAAGGTAACCGAGTCACAAACGCGTGCGAAATTCAAAATGGCCAATGGTTATCAGCTACGTCCTTATCTTCTTCCTGGAACCGTCGTTTTAGATAACGACCTTTTACCTACGGACAACGCCTGTAACTAAAAACCTGTAAATCTCAAAAATCCAACACAGGCATTATAAATCAATTATGGCTACATCAATCGATTTGTTTTGACCTCACGAGTACGATGGTACCCTTTGTGTAGGCCAATTTCACCTGTATTAAGGAGACCCAAAACGCAAGGACAAACCCTAGCCATGGTAGTCACACATATAAGCCTAAAAAATCCAATTAAACGATCCAGACATGTTAGAAATACATCAATAATCACAAATATATCATTAAATTATGCTAATGATGCGATAATGGCTGTAATCGATTTTGAAAAAGCAAGCAAATCGTATGAGGTGTAGCAAGCGTTTCTGGGCGTGAAAGGACCTGCAATTGATCCAGTTAGCTTCAGAGATACTCCAGGATGCGATTGGGAGTGTTGGAATGCTTTGAATCATCCTCTAGGGTAGAGATCAGATCACCACTTTTTTGCCAAAATTTTGAGTTTGTTCTAGTGTTCTTCACGACTGCAACCCCTTATTTTCGTGCATGGCCTTGTTCATTATATATCCCTAAGTGAATTAGGATTATAAAAATAACTGGTATCTTTGCAATTTTTGAAGATTTGATTTGGTTTTCATCTTGTATGATATCTTTCCAAATTAGGCCTAATCATTCCATTCTTGTGCCAATCAACCTTGATTCGATTTGATCCTGATATGCCAGCATAATTAGCTTGTGATTCTATCCAAAAATCAGATCAAAACAGATCTTTGCTATTATTTGTCATTTATTTGATTTAATTCAATTTTTAATTAATAAAAAATCAAAATAAAATAAAAAATGAAGCAAATAATGCGTGGGTGAATATTTGGGTCGTGGACCATGTTACGAGTGAGGTGCAAGCATAAAAGGTTAGGTCCATTTGGAAAAAAAATGCATTTTTGAGCATATTTGACTTTTGGCAATTTTGCAAAAATGGTCAACTTTGACAATGCATATCTCTTCCAATTTTAACCTTAGAGAGGTGTTCTTGGACTTTTTAGAAATATTAGGATGTCCTCTAAACAACCCTTTTGGTCTCATCTCAATTGGGTCTTCCATGTTCATGTAAGAAGCTTTGACCCAAAAAGTGTTTTTGTTGACTTTTCAAAAGGACCTATAATGTGGAAATTCATATCTTTTTGTGAGTGCATATTTTGAACTTGAGGGCTGAATATGAATTGTAGGGAATTTCATCCTCTTCAAAATGAGCCTTGGATGGAAAATTTCTGATAAAGCATGAGGAAGTTATGCTTTGTCAAAGTTTGGTTGACTTTTCTTGAGAAACCCTAATTTAGAAACTTTTGGTTTTTGATGAATTTGGGGCATTACTTGAGAAATAATGATCAAACCTTGATCAAAGGATGGATATAACTTCAAAATGTTGATGTTGACAAAAAATCTTGAAGTTTGATTGTATGTGGGCCACAATTGACTTTTGACTTAATATAGTCGATTCTCAAGCATCTGAGCAGTTGACTGAGCAAACTTCTTGTGCAAGTCTTTAAATTTGACATGGATGGTGTTGTACCCCAAAATTTGCCCTCCCATATTCTTCAAAGTTTTGGCAAGCATCATCTCAGGTCTACTCAAGGGCTGCACAGTCAAACCATCCTCCTAAGCCAGTCAAGATTAGGGTTTTGGTTCTTGCAAGGAAGTTGAGGTTTTCAAGGGCTCAATTAAGTCCCATATGCTCATACACATTGTCAAGTATCTACATGCCAAGTTTCAAGGCTCACAAGGTCAAGTTGCACAGTCAAAAACCCTAATTGCCTCACAATCAACTGTAGGGGCAAAATGGTCATTTTGCAGTCAAAAGTTAAAATTTTTGGTCAACATCTTATTTTGAAGCCACAATCATCATTTGGTCAAATCTTGACCATGATTTCACAAGAATGGCTCAAAAATCATCAAGATGCAAAAGTTTCTATTTTTGGACAGCTGAAAAGTCAATTGTAACTTGACCAAGGCATAACTTTTTCATGTTTCATCAGAAAAATCCCATCCAATGCTCATTTTGAAGGGGAGGACATTTCCTACAACTTATCTTCACATTCCAAATCCAAGAAATGCTCTCACAAAAAGTTATCAATTTCAACATTATAGGTCATTTTCAAAAGTCAACAAAAAGGCACTTTAAGTCAAAGACCATAACTTGAGATTGATAAATTCAAATGACATGGGACCAAAGGCATTGGTTAGAGGACTTCAATACCTTTCCAAAATGTCCAAGAACATGTTCATATGATCAAAATTGAGCAAGATATGCATTGGAGAAGTTGGGAAATTTTTGTGAAATGGCAAAAGTCAACTATCCTTGAAACTTCATTTTTTGACAAAAGGGCCCACTTTTTTCCACTTGGTTCAGCCTTGTCATGCCACCCACGTGTCCCATGATTAATTTCAAGATTAAACATTAATTTTTCTATTTTTATTTAATTTTATTGATTTAATTCATTTTAAATCCTTAAAATTCAAATAAAAATTAAAAAAATTAATTAATTGATATCTTATGGTTTGAATGACCTTGATGAAGCATAACACACATACCAAAACCGTGCCAAGTCCATTTTAAGCATAAAAATTCAAATTTGAACAAAATTGGCAATTTGCTTTAATGGTGGTTATGGAGAAATCCAAAGTTTAATTGCAATGGTTAAAGGCTCCTAAATGTGACTTATTCTCACTCATTACTATATATACAAGCCTTGCAAGCCTCATTCACAACCTAGAGTGTGCACAAACGGCCAGAGCAAAATCCAAAAAGTGTCAAAAAAAGTGTGAGATCAAAAGGAGTGTTGCAAGCATTTTCAGGCCAAAAGGAGAACGTGACTCTCTTCTTTGCCATACTCTGAAGCTAAAGCAACCCTTGTCACGTCCTAAGGTCCATCATACTGCGCTGTAAGTATTCCCAGGTCCCCTCAAAATCCCATATAATTTTTTCTTACGTACTTGTGTGCAGGCTTCAAAGAAGGCTTATCATGCGCCTCACAAATCCAAAGCGCCAGGTGGCTACAGACATGCATCCAAAGGCCAGGAAGTGATCCTCACCATGCTCTCAGTCAACAAGCATTCTTGGCAATCCAGAAAGTCAACGGGCTTTGTGCAAATGGGCCAGAAATTCAACAATAAACCTCCAAAAAAGACCCAAACCCCCCATGGTTCTTTCATATTTTCTTTTCTTTTCTTTTTTATTTTATTTTATTTTCTTTTAACTAATTATTATTATTACCACCAAAATTAACCAATTAATATTTTTTTATAAAAAACCAAAAAAAAAGAACTAATATTATTATTATTATTATTATTATTATTATTATTATTAATTTCATGTTATTTTGTAAATAAATACTAATAAATTGAATTAGTTTTAATTAGGCAACTTTAACCTTTTTTTTCTTAATAACTAAAATAAATTTAGAATTAGGTTTATTAACTTTTAATTTTATTTCCTTTTATTTTATTTCATTAAAAACATAAAAATACAAAAATATTTTCTTTTAATAAATTAATTAACTAGTCATTAATTTTAATTTCATTTAATCACAAAAAAGGACAAAAAATTCATTTCTTTTCTTAAAAGGGTCAAAACCCTCATGACATTCCCGATTCAATCTTTCGCGTGTATTTATTTTTAATTTATTATTTTGTATCTGTACAGAGGATGTAATAGTAATTAGGATTTTACTGCTTTCCTTAATTTTCTGCACTTTATTTTCAAAAACGGGTCTTTGTTTTTTTGGCGATGTATAGACCCGCGCCTTGTAATAGCGTAGAATTTACATTCCCGCAATTTACTTTTCCGCACTCCTAACTGTTAACAATGCATGAAAGAATGTATGTAAATAAAATTAATCCGTAGCTCACAAATAACATGTACAAAATAAACATTAAACTGAAAAACAACACACATGCACATGCCACTTCTAGGGTACGCCTCACTGGTTGCCTCGTACGTGGTCATCAAGTATAGGACGTCTTAGAGGTCACCCTTTATCTAAAGATCCAGTTGCCTCGAAACGGTTGCCTCGGATAAAAGGATCTAGGACATTAGCGTTACTTCTAAGGTGTCCTACCCTTGCTTTGGTGACCACACTGTCCCGATAATCAAATTGACCCGAACACCTCCAACGATGGTGCTACCTACCTCTCAATGGTGGGATAGCACTATCTAAAGGACTCTTACACAGCTTAATTCCTTAGAGTAGGTAGATTCTCATGGGTACTTGCTCTTTTCAAACAAACAAAACAACTTTTCACACTCACACTTTCTAAAAGTTTTCAAACAAATTTTTCATACACTCTTGAGGACAGATACAAGAGTTACTTAGAAATTTTTCAAACGAAACTTTTTTCAAAATCCACACACACTTGAAAAGCAAACAAATTTTGAAAACATAAGAGCAAGTACCTAAGAGCCCATGGATAACCATGGATAGAAAGGGTGCTAATACCTTCCCTTTCTATAAATCTACCTCCCGAACCGAGAAACATTCTCGAATAAGGAATTTTGCTGTGCTTTTGTCCTTTCCATGTTGGAGAACATAAAAGACGGTGGCGACTCTTGCTTACCGCGACATTTCGCGAACCAGCTTACAAAAACAGTCAGTTATATTTCCACCGATCACAGATGGTCTTGAGAATATATTAGGACCATGTAGAGCATATGAGGTCTTTGGAGTTCACTCATCTTGAGGAAAATGGAAACCCTAGTTTGAGGTACATTTCCTTAGGAGAGAGTTTGTCTGGTCAACTCTTAGGCATCCTTGAGCAAGTTGAGGACCTCAATGAGCATGTATTGAGTAAAATAAGAGGGAAAATGTTGGGGTACAACAACTTCCCCTATTCAATCTTCATAAACCTGAGGATGTAGATTGACTTGTCTGCCTTTCGTGATTTAAAGGTGGAAGATGATTGAACACTAGAGTGCCCAGAAATTTGCACTCGTATGAAGTGATACTTGATTTGGTGATATCGGGAATGGGCTTATAGATGCCATTTGGAAGTTGAAGGAGAATCATCAGAGATGGGCTTTAAAGATGCCATCCAGGATGTGACGAAGAATCGTCGGAGATGGGCTTAAAGATGCCATCTAGAGGATGTTGATTTCCTGAGATATTCCTTTGATGAGAATTCATGTTCCTGTTGTTGAGGAGGAATCTTCTGAGGAATGTTGGTATCTGTCTTGGGAGAAATAGAATTTTAGGAGCTTCAGTTGTCTGTTACTCTACTGGGGAATTAACTCCTGCTTGAGGAAGCAGAAGTGAACTGCATATCTGGTCAGGGTACAGGTTCCGTCGCAACTTATTGGGGAAATGCGAAATCGATCATGTTTGATCAGGTCCAGGTCTTACAGTGTTGTGAATTGTCGTCTGGAGATAAGAGGGAAGAAACATGGATGGTAAGGTTATGAGAAGGAACTTGGGTCATATGGTTACTTCAAAATGAAAGCCTGGATAGTTGGGCTGTGAGAAGGAACCTGGGTAGTAGGGTTACTTCGAAATGAAAGCATACCTGGATAGTAGAGTTACTTCGAAATTAGAGCCTGGATAGTAGGGCTATGAGAAGGAACCTGGATAGTAGGGTTACTTCGAAATGAGAGCCTGGATAGTAGGGCTATGAGAAGGAACCTGGATAGTAGGGTTACTTCGAAATGAAATCCTGGATAGTAGGGCTATGAGAAGGAACCTGGATATTAGGGTTACTTCGAAATGAAAGCCTGGATAGTAGGGCTGTGAGAAGGAACCTGGATAGTAGGGTTACTTCGAAATGAAAGCCTGGATGGTAGGGCTGTGAGAAGGAACCTAGATAGTAGGGTTACTTCGAAATGAAAGCCTAGATAGTCGGGCTATGAGAAGGAACCTGGATAGTAGGGTTACTTCGAAATGAGAGCCTGGATAGTAGGGCTATGAGAAGGAATCTGGATAGTAGGGTTACTTCGAAATGAGAGCCTGGATAGTAGGGCTATGAGAAGGAACCTGGATAGTAGGGTTACTTCAAAATGAAAGCCTAGATAGTAGGGCTATGAGAAGGAACCTAGATAGTAGGGTTACTTCAAAATGAAAGCCTGGATAATAGGGCTGTGAGAAGGAACCTAGATAGTAGGGTTACTTTGAAATTAAAGCCTGGATAGTAGGGCTATGAGAAGGGACCTAGATAGTAGGGTTGTGAGAAGGAACCAGGATAGTAGGGTTACTTCGAAATGAAAGCCTGGATGGTAGGGCTGTGAGAAGGAACCTGGATAGTAGGGTTACTTCGAAATGAAAGCATGTATAGTAGGGCTATGAGAAGGAACCTGGATAGTAGGGTTACTTCGAAATGAAAGCCTGGATAGTAGGACAGTGAGAAGGAACCTGGGTCGTAGGGTTACTTCGAAATGAAAGCCTGGATAGTAGGGCTATGAGAAGGAACCTGGATAGTAGGGCTATGAGAAGGATCCTGGATAGTAGGTTTACTTCGAGATGAAAGTGTAGATTAGTTGACCCGTTTGGTTTAGGGAACTGAGTTTCTGTTAGTTGTCTGTAGACATGACCTGTATAACTGCTGGATTTGTTGAAAGCTAATCATCTTTCTTAAAAAGATAACAGGGTTAATTATGTGCGATGCATGAAATGTTGGTGGAATGATGTTCTCAAAATAAATGAGATAATGTTGTATATGATATGTATGTGCATGTCATGCTGTATGTTCACGAAATACTATCAGAGTATGCTCGCGTCTGGGAAAATAAATCCCTGGCGGTTGCTGGAGATTTATAAATATTCTGTCAGGAAGAGATTCTGCTTGAGAATAAACTCTGCAGGGAACACACTTAGAAAATGAATTTTTGTAGCCGAAGTGCTGAACTCTGTCGAGGATTGAGCCTCTGTATCTAGAGAAATAAACTCTTCTTGGGGGATGAAATTTACTGACCCACCCATGATTACAAAATTCGACTGGGAGATATAACTGTCAGGTTTCTGAATGACCCTGGCTGGGGAGGTTACGTCATGTTTCAGGAAAGCTGACATCAATGCTTTTGAATACTTTTACTCGGTGGGGAATGCATGTACCAATGATTGTGTTCCAAAGTTGGCTCTATCCCAGTACCTGCTGGGTGGAGTAACTATCGGGTTTGCACTTCTTGTTTTTGTCCCTGTTTCTGGAATTACGAGTAATTGTCCTTCGTTTCTTATGTAAATATTTATGAGCAGCAATCGTTTTCAAATGCATATATCAAAAATAAGTCATTGGACGTTCTTGCAAAACAAAACAGAAAAAGAAAAACAGATCGAAGTTTCTTGTGAAAATTATTTGTATTGATTTTTTGAAGTTGGCCTGTAATAGGCGTTTTTGTACAAAGAGGCTGACGCTCCAGTAAGAGAACGCTGCCGTAGAAATAGAAGCTATACAAATTTATGTAAAATAAAAAAAATCTATGTGAAACAACCCCATTGGGTTCCAACTCTGCTATTTCCTTTATATCTTCAAGCGTCTCATCACTTTGGCACTTGGCCTAAGGTTGATCAGATTGGTTGGCACCGTCCGAGCTTGATAGCCGATATGTAAATCTGGTCGCAAGATGATCCAATGAGACATAGTGGTACGCTTTATATCCCTAATTTTTGCCTGGACCGCCCTTTCGGGTTTTCAGTCCACCGGGATACCCTTTTTTTCCCAAGCCGCCTGTTGTACCCCAAAATTTGCCCTCCCATATTCTCCAAGATTTGTCAAGTCAAAGTCACAAAATTCCCCAAGGACTATGCAGCTCAACTGTCTCCTAGACAGTCAAAACTAGGGTTTGGGTTCTGATCAAGCAAATGAACTTTTCAAAGGCCCAATCAAGTCTCATATGCCTACAAATGTGGTCGAACATCCTCATGTCAAGTTTCAAGGCATTCAGTTCAAAATTGCACAGTCAAAACCCTAGATTGCACTACAGTCAACTGTAAGGGCAAAATGGTCATTTGACAGTCAAAAGTTAAAATTTTTGGTCAACATATCATTTTGAAGCCACAAACATCATTTGATCAATGCTTGATCATGATTCTCAAAATTTGGCTCAGAAATCATCAAAGATGCAAAAGTTGCTATATTTGGACAGCTGAAGAAGTCAACTGAAATTGACCAGGGCATAACTTTCACATGGATTATCAGAAAAATTCCATCCAAAGCTCATTTTGAAGAGAAAGACATTTCCTACAACTCATCTTCATATTCCAAGTCCAAGAAATGCTCTCACAAAAAGTTATCAATTTCAACATTATAGGTCATTTTCAAAAGTCAACAAAAAGGGACTTTAAGTCAAAGGCCATAACTTGAGATTGGTAAATCAAAATGACATGGGACCAAAGGCATTGGTTAGAGGACTCAAAGACCTTTCCAAAATGTCCAAGAACATGTGAAAAACTTAAAAATTGACCAAGTTATGCCTTGTGGAAGTTGGGAAATTTTGGGAAATTTTGAAAAGTCAACATTGATGCAAAAGGCCTAAAAATGCAAATGGGCCCATTTTTCTTCCAAGTTTCTTCATGCCAAGCCTATGCACGACCACTAGGCCCAAAGGGAAGTATTTTCATATTTTTTAATTATTTATTTGAATTTATATTAATTTATATTCATTTAAATCATTTTAATACATGAAAAATATAAACCTAACCTAAAAAAATCTTTTTATGCACATTCTAATCTCAATATTTCGTGCTTGATTGATTATGGCAAGTTTTGATAAGATTTGAGCTGATTGAACACAAAAACCATGAGAAAAAGATTCAAAAAAGATCTTCCAAAATCAAAGATTGAAAACAATTATTGCCATGGATTTTGTGTAATATTCTTAACCTAAAAGCTTGGCTATATGATCAGAAGCAAAGACCTAATGCAAAGAGACTGCAAGCTGCGCTCAAAAAGCAAAACACAAACTTGAAAAATGGTCCAAAAATTGAAAACTGATTTCAAGGTTATAGGTGGATTCAAGGTTCAACTTCCATTCTAATAGCTTCCTTATGTGATTCTGAACGTGTGTCAATCATAAACCACAAGCAAAGCTCCAAGAACTGGTAAAACGAGTTCAAACTGTACCAAAGAAAATCCATAATCGTATTTTGGTTTTGGGGCATGATCATTGCATTTTAACTGTATATTCATGATCCTTACAAGGTTTTACAACTAACCATTATATTTAATTGGATTTTCATGCTGTATACAAGACATTGCCATGTTCGAATATTAGGGTTTGCAGGTTTCAAAATTAGGGGTTTCTTAATCAAGAAAAATCAGAGCTCCAGATGACCACCAATGGATTCAATACATCTGGACGAAGCAATCTAGACCATCGCGCCTAATTTATATTTGGAAACGAGCTATTCGCTATTTTTTGTAAAATGGCCTAAGGCAACGTTTCTAAAACCGTTGCTGTACGCTTATGTTTCAGAAAAAAGAAAGAAGATGAAGATGTGGCACGCTGTAATTCGTTAATTCAAAATCTGGCGCGCTTCCCTCCACTGACCTTGCTTTTATTTTATATGGTTTGATTATTAATATATATTAAACGAATTCAAAGTGCTTCAGTGGTGCAGGTGTCGCTTTGCCAAGTCCAAGACCTGGGTTCGATTCCCAGGTCTGTGTAATGCTTCATATTATTTTTCAATAATTGATCCCATGCAGCATAAGCGTTGAGGCGCACCATATGTGTCAAGATCCAAAAGTCCACGTGCCTAATGAATGCAGATCAATGGCTCCAGTGCAAAGAACATACCATACGCCAGTCAATGCATTACACCTGATCCAAAAAGTCAACCAATTTCCAGCTTATTGGGCAAGGCCTCTCAAATTTATACCTCCTGAATTGGGGACTACCCCCCCCCCCCCCCCTGGTTTGCCTTATTACTTTTTTTTATTTTTATTCTTTCTGTAAATTTTTCCTTTTTTATTTTCTTTTATTTTGCTATTTATTTAGTTAATTATTTTTCACAAATATAAAAACATTCAAAAATCAGAAAAAGACCAAAAAAAATAATAAATGTTTTATTGTAATTATTTTCATTAATAAATTAATATATGTAAATATTTAGTTTAATTAGGTTATAGTTTTAATCTCTTTAATAAAAAACACCAAAAATAGAATTTAAGTTTAATATCCTTTTTTTTGATTTTTCTTTTAATTTTTCCTTTTTTCAGAATAATATTATTTAGTTATTTTCATAAAATTAAAAATTGTGCATAAATAAATTAGGGTTTAATTTAGATCATATTTTAACTCTTTCTTAATAATTAAAAAAATATTAGAATTAGGGTTTGCCTTTTAAGTTAATTTCAATTAATTCCTTTTCCTTATTAAATCTAAAAAATACAAAAATATAAAAAAAAACATTTAATTTTCATTTAATTTTTTAATTCCTTGTTAATTTTAATTGTTTGTAAAAGGGTCCAACGCCCATTGTTTTTTTTTATTCTATTTTGCGCATTTATTTTATGTCAGTTATTATAATTTTGTAAATCTCCCAAAGCCATGTAACTTTACTTTTCGCACTTTATCTCTTCGCATTATTTATTTTTCAGTCAAATCGGGTCCGGTTTAATTTTGGCGATGTGGACCCGCGCCATTTGTAATAGTCTTAGATTTATTTTTTTCGCAAAATATTTAACTGTTAACCAAGCATGAAAGAATGAATGACATAATTAAAATCAAGTGTAGAACACGACAAACATGACAAGACAAATAACTGAAACATGACACACAATTCGCACACACCACCCCTAGGGTACGCCTCACTGTTGCCTTTCGAAAGGTGGTCGTCGAGTAGAGGACGTCTTAGTAAGTCCTCATGATCCGGGAACCTGGCATGAGGGTGGCTTCTAAGGTGTCTTCCCATTGCTCTGGTGATCACCATGTCCCTAAAATCGAATTGACCCGAACACCTCCAACGGTGGTGCTACCTACCTCTCAATGGTGGGATGGCACTACTTTAAAGGACATTTACACAGACGAATTCCTTAGGGTAGGTAGGTTCTCAAGGATACTTGCTCTAATTTCAAAAACAACAAAAAGACTTTTCACACCAACACTTTTCAAAAGCTTTCAAAGCAAATTTTTCAAACACTCTGAAGTACGAGTCGAACTGAAATTTTTCAAAGAAACTTTTTTAAACCCACATTGAAGAGCAAACAAACCTTTTTGAAAACACATTGAGCAAGTATCTAAGAGCCCATGGATAACCATGGATAGAAAGGGTGCTAACACCTTCCCTTTCTATAACCTACCTCCCGAACCGAGAGCAATCTCTTTAAGGAATTTTTCTGTGCTTTTGTCCTTTCCATTTGGAGAAAATAAAAGACGGTGGCGACTCCTGCTTCCGCGACATTTCGCGAACCAGCGTTAAACAGTCAGTTCCAGATCCACCGATCACAGAACTGGCGACTCTGCTGGGGATAAACTTAAAGTGAGGTGTACCTTAGGGCTAGGTCATAACTATGTTTTCAATTGTTTTCCTTATGTGCTTTAAATTGTGGGTTGCTTGGGAGTTCTATAGATCCTAACCCGGATCTGGGGGATACCTTCTTAGAAAGTAGCAACAAGACTGTGAGGGAACTGTGCGGGGTATACCGACATGGTTGAAACAGTCTGCTACGTTGATGTGGCACTTTGGTGTGTACCGGTAACCCTTGAGTTCAGTCAAGGAGAGTACGGGGCCTCCGCGTGGTGTCGTGAAGCATCAACAGACCTTAGGAACCTTAATTGAACTATCTTGGCCTCTTTAGGGTAGTGAGATAACTGACTTTGGTGCAGTCCGAGGTTGGTTGATACTCGATACTACACCCAATTGAGGGTTGCTTTCCTGGAATATTTCGGTCGCCAGTTCAGTGGCTAAATCGAAACGATGAACAATGAAAGCAATCCCGTGATATTGGGACCCTTAGAACCCGGTTACTTCTAATAGGACAGGTTGAACCCACCAACTTCAAGAGGGTAATACCCAGACCCCATGCTGGCCTAAACCCTAAGGGCTTCTCTTGTGTGACTTGTGTGCCTTCGTACTTGACTACTTGCATGCTTGTTATCTGACCCTTGATGTCTTGCAGGTTTTGTTCATAGTCCTTAATTGGGACTTATAACAAGGTGTACTAACCACTTGCAGGTCCTGTTTATAGTCCTTGACTAGGACTCATGACAGGGTTTACCAAATTTCTTGCAGGTCTTGTTTATAGTCCTTGACTAGGACTCATGACAGGGTTTACCAAATTTCTTGCAGGTCTTGTTTATAGTCCTTAAATAGGACTCATGACAGGGTTTACCAAATTTCTCGCGGGTGTTGTTTATAGTCCTTAACTGGGACTCATAACAGGGTTTACTAGATCTCTTGCAGGTGTTGTTTATAGTCCTTAACTGGGACTCATAACAAGGTTTACTAAGTTTCTTGCAGGTTTCGTTTATAGTCCTTAATTAGGACTCATAACAGGTTTTACTCGAGTTTCTTGCAGGTTTTGGCTTGCAGTCCTTAATTGGGACTCATAACAGGGTCACCTACATTACCCCATGCATAGCATGACATCATACCATTGCATACCATTGCATACACCCTAACCCATTTCAAGGATCTCAAAGGCTTGTGATGCAGGTCATGATGAATCAAACATCTAGCAAAGGGCAAAGAGGATTTATTTTCCTCTAGCCAAGGTTGTCAGGGGCTATGACCCACTGGATATGGTGAGCCTTTGACCCTTGAAGAAGGGCTCTCTACAACAGGAAATTCCTTCAATCAAATTGCCAGTTCCCAAATTCTAACAAATTTTCTTGTTTACCCCGCAAGGTCCTTGAAAACATTGCATGCATATCATACACATCATTGCATAACAGGTACCCTTGTTGCAGGTCACTTACCTTTCTCGCTGTTTATTTCAGCAATGGCTTCCCAACAAGATAACCAGGACTTTCTTGCTCAAGAGACTCGGTTCGGGGAAATCCTCCTGAATCTATCCAAGGGGCAGGAGGAGCTAAGGACACTTCTCACGGAGACCTCCGTCAGGGGCAATGCTGAGGATGGAAAGTTGGAACCCCTACAAGCTGAGATGGATGCTATGAAAGCCCAGATGCTGGGACAGAAGAATGTCATTCACTGCCTAGTTCAAAGACAAGAAGAGCTCTGGTTTCTCTTCAACCAACTGCTTCAGGGTAACCTACTGGGGCAAGCATCTGAGGGTAAAAAGCCATTCATCATCCAATCATCCTCGAGACAAGAGGATAAGGGGAAAGCTCCTCAAATGACCCCAGTGTCACAAATTCAGCGCCGACCTCGCCAAGTTCAGCCAGACAGGCCCAGGAGGCAATTCACCCAGCTCAACATGTCGCTGTTTCAAGCTTTGCAACGCCTATTGAGGTTGAATCTGATCACATTAAAGGCTCATCCCCGGAACCCCAACACAGCATCTCCTGCCTATGATCCCAATAAGAGGTGTGCCTACCACTCTGCTAGCCCAGGACATGATACCAATGAATGTTGGGAGCTGAGGAACAAAATCCAGAACCTGATCGATGAAGGGACAGTGGAGTTCACACAAGATGGACAGGTTGAATTTTTCTACCATGCCTCCAAGGCTCATCAGTTAAAGTGACAAGCTCCGAGACTAGGAAGCTTTTGTTCATTCGAATGTTCAAGTTGCAACTCTCTTTTGTTCAAACATTTACTCATTGTTAAAACATTGTTATTTCATTAATGCATCGCTTATGTCTATGTTGAATCAATATATTCGTATTCACTATACGCAAATTATTTTCATAGTTTTTCTGATGTCAACTCTTGATCCAAGATTCTAAGCCTCTTGAGGGAGGATGACGAAAACGATACCGCAATAATCACAGTATGCTTTTGAACAGACCCCGCTGATGAGGTACAGGCATTGTTTCAATTCCTAAACACTGGAGTTATAAGGATGATAATCCCTCGTCAACCCATCAGAGCCAAAGAAGTAGGAGTTTTTATTTTCGAAAATCAAAACCCTTAATCATAACCTGGGGCAGGGTAGTTCTCTCAGTTGATCCAAGTGCATCTTTACAAAATGAACAAAGACAGTGATGGTTCAGAACAATCATAAGGACAGGCAGTCACTACCAAAAACAAAAACATAAAGAAAAGCCCAAAAAGTCTAAACCTACAAAGGGGACTTATGAAACTGGGGCATCCCGCTGACTGTAATTCCAAAAGGAAACAGCTCAGGCAAAAAATAGGGATAACGAAATCAAAAAGAAAGAGGTCATACAAACCCTCAACAAAAGAAATGACTGCCCGTTCAAAATAAATCATCAATATCCGAACCATCATTGGAAATCAAAGCAAAGACTCAAAACAAGGTCTGACGCATGATCAAGTGAGTTTAGGTTTGGAGAACATCACGAAGAGCGGGTGGGTACAAATAATTTGAGCCTTTATCCTTTGTTTCTTAAACCGTGAACCAGGCCGCGTTATAACCCTTAAAAGTCCTAGCTGAAGCATGGGTTAGTTCGAAAGCATACTGTTACGAAAGGTATCCTGACTCCTGAAGGCCTACGGTAAATACGGAGTTGACATCACGTTTTACAAACATTCATTTGTTTTATGAAAAAGAATGCATTTTCAAAATCTTCTAGACAGACATAAGCTTTGCAATTTTGATATAACATTGTTTGCATATGACTTTTTGCTTGAACAGCAGAAGTTCGCACGATGAATGCCTACTGAATAGAAGTACCTCCAATCAAGGGGCAGACATGAGCATGGTCCATCATCTGGGGCAATCCAATCAAGATTCGGAGAATCTCTCAAAGGCCAAATAGCCTGGGGCAAATCTCCGCTTGAGTCACTTAGGGCATTTCAACAACGAATCTGGCCTGATCAAACACCTTCTGGTGGCATGACAAAACACTTCTAACAGGGGCAACTCCCTACATTCTGAGAACATAGTCGAAAAAATACTACGCACAATCAAAGGCCCGCTAGGTTGACATACCTAGGCAAAAATAAGGGCTTCCCGGCGAACCAAAAGGGTTCGGGCAAAATGAGGGACGAAATGAAAAATCTGTACACCCGGCAAGTCGAAAACCTGAAAAGGCGGCTTGGGCAAAAATGGGT
This sequence comes from Vicia faba, assembly GCA_948472305.1. Lineage (NCBI taxonomy): Eukaryota > Viridiplantae > Streptophyta > Magnoliopsida > Fabales > Fabaceae > Vicia > Vicia faba. Next base: position 1,428,223,187 of record OX451741.1, on the reverse strand, counting down.
ATCCCGGTGGACTGAAAACCCGAAAGGACGGTCCAGGCAAAAGTTAGGGATCAAAAGCGTACGACTATGTCTCGACATCTCGCCACCTGCCTACCAGAAGAGGGTTGGTCCATCAACAACTATCAGCACCTCACAGGTCTTCCTCTCCCACCTTAGAAACAGGGGCAATGATGAGTCGTCCAAGTGATCCAATTGCTCTGTCCACAAGATATAAGGGATGTTCAGCTAAAGAATATAACCAGCATATCCTAATTCCCCAGAGAGTGGTTCAGCAAGACAATACACTCTTCTCCGAGTAAATCTCAAGGAAATTGAGTATCCACCAGTCGATCTAAAACATTCCCCAGCAACATACATTCCTAACAAGCATCCCCGGCAGTCTTGGCCTAAAGATTGTTCCCCGGCGGTATCTCAACATTCAAGGGAGTCACCTCCCCAGCATACCAAAACTTCCCCAAAGAGTCCAGTCCAATCCAGTTCCCCCAGGAAAGTTGGAAATCATATCCCCAAGCAATAAGCTTATCCCCAGTAGATTCTGGAGGCTTATCCCCTCGCAGAGCACGAACGCGTCGTCCGGCTTGATTTAAAGAGTTATTTCCTTAACAGGATATAACTGGGTTATCCTCAGCCGAAAGCCATGGAAAGAGCGTCGTCGACCAAGTCTTCTTACCCCAGCAAAGTCCATTCATACTTCCAATGCAGCAAGGGTATCCTCAGCAAACTATCAACGATCAGCAAAGCATCTCTATCCCCCACAGAGTATTGCTTCCCAGCATGGTCATCAGAATATCTTTTCTCCCTGCAGAATCTTCCATTTGCCAAGTTTATTCCACAACGGAGTCATCTTCTCCCACCGGTATTCTTGCAGTTATCATACCCGGCGGAAGCAATATCTATTCTTCAACGTCAGCCCAGGATACGACTTCCCGGCACCCGTCAAGGATTCACTTTCCTAGACAAAAACATACATAAAACATCACATACATCATTATAGCATGCATAACGTATTGCATCATACAAGTCGCATTTATATCGAGAACATCATTGCTTGACCCATATCATGCATTGCATATGACTGACCTTTACCTTTCAGGAAAGATGCAGCTAAAATTCTCAATCACGTTTCAAGACGTTGTCCGGTTCAGTTAAATCGACCCTAAGATTTTCCTGATTCTTATCCAGTCAAAGGCCTTCTCTGGTTCAGTCAGATCGACCCTAAGATCTCCCTGATGCTTATCCAGTTGAAGATATTCCAAGACCTTGTCCGGTTCAGTTAAATCGACCCTAAGATTTTCCTGATTCTTACCCAGTCCAAGGCCTTCTCTGGTTCAGTTAGATCGACCCTAAGATCTCCCTGATACTTATCCAGTTGAAGATGTTTCAAGACCTAGACCGGTTCAGTTAAATCGACCCTAAGATTTTCCTGATTCTTACCCAGTCCAAGGCCTTCTCTGGTTCAGTCGGATCGACCCTAAGATCTCCCTGATACTTATCCAGTTGAAGACGTTTCAAGACCTAGACCGGTTCAGTTAATCGATCCTAAGATTTTCCTGATTCTTACCCAGTCCAAGGCCTTCTCTGGTTCAGTCAGATCGACCCTAAGATCTCCCTGATGCTTATCCAGTTGAAGATATTCCAAGACCTAGACCGGTTCAGTTAAATCGACCCTAAGATTTTCCTGATTCTTACCCAGTCCAAGGCCTTCTCTGGTTCAGTCAGATCGACCCTAAGATCTCCCTGATACTTATCCAGTTGAAGACGTTTCAAGACCTAGACCGGTTCAGTTAAATCGATCCTAAGATTTTCCTGATTCCTACCCAGTCCAAGGCCTTCTCTGGTTCAGTCAGATCGACCCTAAGATCTCCCTGATACTTATCCAGTTGAAGATGTTTCAAGACCTAGACCGGTTCAGTTAAATCGACCCTAAGATTTTCCTGATTCTTACCCAGTCCAAGGCCTTCTCTTGGTTCAGTCAGATCGACCCTAAGATCTCCCTGATGCTTATCCGGTTGAAGATATTTCAAGACCTAGACCGGTTCAGTTAATCGACCCTAAGATTTTCCTGATTCTTACCCAGTCAAAGGCCTCTCTGGTTCAGTCAGATCGACCCTAAGATCTCCCTGATTCTTATTCCAGTAGAAGACACCCAAGGTTTTTCTCAACGAGCGTTGTTGAAGATAAAGTCGCCCAAGGTTCCCTTACCATTCATGCTAAGGTAGTAACCATCCCTGGTTCATTCATCAGCGTTTGAAGCTCCAGATTCAGCTCCTGTAACCAGTCAGGACACATCTATACCAAGCATCTAAAAATCAGCTCCTGCAACGTATCAGGTACTCATTTTCTGTTTTGCAGGTATGCAGGTTCTCGCCAAGGAACCTCCTACGCGATCAACATCCAGATGGCATCTATAAGCCCATCATCTTATCCAGCAATCTCCAAATGGCATCTATAAGCCCATTCCCCCACCATCACTGCTACTATGTGAGCGCAAATTTCTGGGCACTTTAGTGTTCAATCATCTTCTACCCTCGGACTACGAAAGGCACGTCAGCCAATCTGCATCCTCAGGTCTAAGAAGATTGAACAGGGGCAACTGTTGTACCCCAAAATTTGCCCTCCCATATTCTCCAAGATTTGTCAAGTCAAAGTCACAAAATTCCCCAAGGACTATGCAGCTCAACTGTCTCCTAGACAGTCAAAACTAGGGTTTGGGTTCTGATCAAGCAAATGAACTTTTCAAAGGCCCAATCAAGTCTCATATGCCTACAAATGTGGTCGAACATCCTCATGTCAAGTTTCAAGGCATTCAGTTCAAAATTGCACAGTCAAAACCCTAGATTGCACTACAGTCAACTGTAAGGGCAAAATGGTCATTTGACAGTCAAAAGTTCAAATTTTTGGTCAACATATCATTTTGAAGCCACAAACATCATTTGATCAATGCTTGATCATGATTCTCAAAATTTGGCTCAGAAATCATCAAAGATGCAAAAGTTGCTATATTTGGACAGCTGAAGAAGTCAACTGAAATTGACCAGGGCATAACTTTCACATGGATTATCAGAAAAATTCCATCCAAAGCTCATTTTGAAGAGAAATACATTTCCTACAACTAATCTTCATATTCCAAGTCCAAGAAATGCTCTCACAAAAAGTTATCAATTTCAACATTATAGGTCATTTTCTAAAGTCAACAAAAAGGGACTTTAAGTCAAAGGCCATAACTTGAGATTGGTAAATCAAAATGACATGGGACCAAAGGAATTGGTTAGAGGACTCAAAGACAGTTCCAAAATGTCCAAGAACATGTGAAAAACTTAAAAATTTACCAAGTTATGCCTTGTGGAAGTTGGGAAATTTTGGGAAATTTTGAAAAGTCAACATTGATGCAAAAGGCCTAAAAATGCAAATGGGCCCATTTTCTTCCAAGTTTCTTCATGCCAAGCCTATGCACGACCACTAGGCCCAAAGGGAAGTATTTTCATATTTTTTAATTATTTATTTGAATTTATATTAATTTATATTCATTTAAATCATTTTAATACATGAAAAATATAAACCTAACCTAAAAAAATCTTTTTATGCACATTCTAATCTCAATATTTCGTGCTTGATTGATTATGGCAAGTTTTGATAAGATTTGAGCTGATTGAACACAAAAACCATGAGAAAAAGATTCAAAAAAGATCTTCCAAAATCAAAGATTGAAAACAATTATTGCCATGGATTTTGTGTAATATTCTTAACCTAAAAGCTTGGCTATATGATCAGAAGCAAAGACCTAATGCAAAGAGACTGCAAGCTGCGCTCAAAAAGCAAAACACAAACTTGAAAAATGGTCCAAAAATTGAAAACTGATTTCAAGGTTATAGGTGGATTCAAGGTTCAACTTCCATTCTAATAGCTTCCTTATGTGATTCTGAACGTGTGTCAATCATAAACCACAAGCAAAGCTCCAAGAACTGGTAAAACGAGTTCAAACTGTACCAAAGAAAATCCATAATCGTATTTTGGTTTTGGGGCATGATCATTGCATTTTAACTGTATATTCATGATCCTTACAAGGTTTTACAACTAACCATTATATTTAATTGGATTTTCATGCTGTATACAAGACATTGCCATGTTCGAATATTAGGGTTTGCAGGTTTCAAAATTAGGGGTTTCTTAATCAAGAAAAATCAGAGCTCCAGATGACCACCAATGGATTCAATACATCTGGACGAAGCAATCTAGACCATCGCGCCTAATTTATATTTGGAAACGAGCTATTCGCTATTTTTTGTAAAATGGCCTAAGGCAACGTTTCTAAAACCGTTGCTGTACGCTTATGTTTCAGAAAAAAGAAAGAAGATGAAGATGTGGCACGCTGTAATTCGTTAATTCAAAATCTGGCGCGCTTCCCTCCACTGACCTTGCTTTTATTTTATATGGTTTGATTATTAATATATATTAAACGAATTCAAAGTGCTTCAGTGGTGCAGGTGTCGCTTTGCCAAGTCCAAGACCTGGGTTCGATTCCCAGGTCTGTGTAATGCTTCATATTATTTTTCAATAATTGATCCCATGCAGCATAAGCGTTGAGGCGCACCATATGTGTCAAGATCCAAAAGTCCACGTGCCTAATGAATGCAGATCAATGGCTCCAGTGCAAAGAACATACCATACGCCAGTCAATGCATTACACCTGATCCAAAAAGTCAACCAATTTCCAGCTTATTGGGCAAGGCCTCTCAAATTTATACCTCCTGAATTGGGGACTACCCCCCCCCCTGGTTTGCCTTATTACTTTTTTTTATTTTTATTCTTTCTGTAAATTTTTCCTTTTTTATTTTCTTTTATTTTGCTATTTATTTAGTTAATTATTTTTCACAAATATAAAAACATTCAAAAATCAGAAAAAGACCAAAAAAAATAATAAATGTTTTATTGTAATTATTTTCATTAATAAATTAATATATGTAAATATTTAGTTTAATTAGGTTATAGTTTTAATCTCTTTAATAAAAAACACCAAAAATAGAATTTAAGTTTAATATCCTTTTTTTTTATTTTTCTTTTAATTTTTCCTTTTTTCAGAATAATATTATTTAGTTATTTTCATAAAATTAAAAATTGTGCATAAATAAATTAGGGTTTAATTTAGATCATATTTTAACTCTTTCTTAATAATTAAAAAAATATTAGAATTAGGGTTTGCCTTTTAAGTTAATTTCAATTAATTCCTTTTCCTTATTAAATCTAAAAAATACAAAAATATCAAAAAAAACATTTAATTTTCATTTAATTTTTTAATTCCTTGTTAATTTTAATTGTTTGTAAAAGGGTCCAACGGCCATTGTTTTTTTTTATTCTATTTTGCGCATTTATTTTATGTCAGTTATTATAATTTTGTAAATCTCCCAAAGCCATGTAACTTTACTTTTCGCACTTTATCTCTTCGCATTATTTATTTTTCAGTCAAATCGGGTCCGGTTTAATTTTGGCGATGTGGACCCGCGCCATTTGTAATAGTCTTAGATTTATTTTTTTCGCAAAATATTTAACTGTTAACCAAGCATGAAAGAATGAATGACATAATTAAAATCAAGTGTAGAACACGACAAACATGACAAGACAAATAACTGAAACATGACACACAATTCGCACACACCACCCCTAGGGTACGCCTCACTGTTGCCTTTCGAAAGGTGGTCGTCGAGTAGAGGACGTCTTAGTAAGTCCTCATGATCCGGGAACCTGGCATGAGGGTAGCTTCTAAGGTGTCTTCCCATTGCTCTGGTGATCACCATGTCCCTAAAATCGAATTGACCCGAACACCTCCAACGGTGGTGCTACCTACCTCTCAATGGTGGGATGGCACTACTTTAAAGGACATTTACACAGACGAATTCCTTAGGGTAGGTAGGTTCTCAAGGATACTTGCTCTAATTTCAAAAACAACAAAAAGACTTTTCACACCAACACTTTTCAAAAGCTTTCAAAGCAAATTTTTCAAACACTCTGACGTACGAGTCGAACTGAAATTTTTCAAAGAAACTTTTTTAAACCCACATTGAAGAGCAAACAAACCTTTTTGAAAACACATTGAGCAAGTATCTAAGAGCCCATGGATAACCATGGATAGAAAGGGTGCTAACACCTTCCCTTTCTATAACCTACCTCCCGAACCGAGAGCAATCTCTTTAAGGAATTTTTCTGTGCTTTTGTCCTTTCCATTTGGAGAAAATAAAAGACGGTGGCGACTCCTGCTTCCGCGACATTTCGCGAACCAGCGTTAAACAGTCAGTTCCAGATCCACCGATCACACCGCCCTTTCGGGTTTTCCACTTGCCGGGTGTACAAATTTTTTCCATTTTTATCCCTTATTTTTGCCCGAACCCTTTTGGTTCGCCAGGAAGCCCTTATTTTTGCCTAGGCCAGTCAACCTAGCGGGTCTCTTGATTAGGCGTAGTATCTTTTCACTATGTCTGCATTGAGAGGGTAAGGAAGGTCGTCATAGTCCATGGTGGTTAGAATCATAGCTCCACCCGAGAAAATGTTCTTAACCACAAATGGTCCTTCGTATGTGGGGGTCCATTTTCCCGTGAGATCACCTTGCGGCAGTATAATGCGTTTGATCACTAGATCCCCGACTTGATATTCTTGACGTCTGACTTTCTTGTTAAAAGCCTTGATTATTCGCTTTTGATACGTCTGACCATGACATATAGGAGTAAGTCTCTTTTCATCGATTAGATTTAACTGATCAAGTCGGGTTCGGATCCAGTCATCTTCGTTCAAACCCGCATCCTTCATAATCATGAGAGAAGGTATCTGGACTTTGATGGGTAGGACTGCCTCCATGCCATATACCAGAGAGTAGGGTGTTGCCCCTGTCGACGTCCGTGTTGAGGTACGGTACCCATGAAGAGCAAATGGTAACATCTCATGCCAGTCTTTGTATGTCACTGTCATCTTCTATACAATCTTCTTGATGTTCTTGTTAGCTGCTTCAATAGAGCCATTCATCTTTGGCCGGTAGGGAGAAGAATTATGATGTTGTATCTTGAACTGTTTACAGAGCTCGGTGATCATTGTGTTGTTGAGATTCGTACCATTGTCAGTAATAATTCTCTCTAGCACCCCATATCGATAAATCAGATTATGTCGGATAAACCGCGCCACGACGTTCTTGGTTACTGTAGCAAAGGAAGTTGCCTTAACCCACTTCGTGAAGTAATCAATGGCTAATAGGATGAAGCGATGTCCATTGGAAACAGTGGGCCTGATTTCTCCGATCACATCGATGCCCCACATTGCAAAGGGCCACGGAGCTGTCAAGACATTTAAGGGGACCGGAGGCACAAGCACCTTATCAGCATAGATTTGGAACTTATGACAAGTTCGAGAGTGCTGATAACAATTGGCTTCAATAGTGGACCAGTAGTATCCTGCCCGTAGGATCTTCTTAGCCATGGTGTGTCCACTGGAATGGGTTCCGAAGGTGCCTTCATGTAGATCTGTCATGATCCTCTCTGCTTCGCTCTTGTCCACACACCGTAGTAGTGTGGAGTCATGGTTGCGTTTATAGAGGATTCCATTACTAAGGAAGAACTTTGCAGTGAACCTTCTCAGAAACTTCTTATCATTGATAGATGCCCCTTCATGATACTCTTGAGTCTCGAGATACCTCTAGACTTTGTGAAACCAGGGTTTGTCTGCCACTTCTTTGGTATTGATTTCACAGCAGTGTGCTGGTTCGTCCAACCTCTCAATGGTGATTTGGGGAGCTTCATTGTCCCATCTAACTTTGAACATAGAAGACATGGTAGCTAGCGCGCCCGCTAACTAGTTCTCCTCTCGTGGGAAATGTTCAAAAGTTACCTCCTCAAAGTGTGGGAGCAATGTCAACACGTACTTTTTGTATGGGATGAGATTCAGATGCTTCATATCCCATTCGCCTTTGATCTGACTTATTACCAAAGCGGAAGCCTCGAATACATTCAGGAACTTGATCCTTAGGTCGATAGCAGCTCGAAGACCCATAATACATGCTTCATACTCCGCCATGTTGTTTGTACAGTTGAAACATAATCGGGCAGTGAACAGAGTATTACAGCCCTCAAGAGATATGATTATAACGCTGATGCCATTACCCAGTGCGTTTGAGGCTCCATCAAAATACATAGACCATCAGGATCCTTCATCCGGTCCAGGTTCTTCATAGTCAGTCACCAACATAATATTCTCACCCGGGAACTCAAAATTTATGGACTGGTAGTCATCCACGACCTGATGAGCCAAATGATCAGCCAATACACTCCCCTTGATTGCCTTCTGGGTTGTATATTGTATATTGTATTCAGTTAAGATCATCTGCCATCTTGCTATTCTTCCGGAGAATGCAGGCTTCTCGAAGATGTATTTGATCGGATCCATCTTGGATATCAACAAAGTAGTGTGGGTCAGCATATACTGTCTTAGTCGGCGAGAAGCCCATGCCAAAGCGCAACAAGTTTTTTCGAGCAGTGAGTACCTTGTGTCACAGTCGGTAAACGTTTTGCTAAGGTAGTATATTGCATGCTCTTTTCGACCAGACTCATCATGCTTCCCCAGCACACACCCCATTGAATTGTCTAGCACGGTTAGGTACAAAATCAAAGGTCTTCCTTTAACCGGGGGCATCATAATTGGTGGTTCTTGAAGGTATTCCTTGATTCTTTCGAAAGCGGTCTGGCATTCATCATTCCACTTTACCACTTGATCTTTCTTCAGAAGCTTGAAGATTGACTCACAAGTAGCAGTCAGATGTGAAATGAACCTGGTGATATAATTCAGGTGTCCCAAGAAACCTCTAACTTCCTTCTCCGTACGGGGAGCTGGCATTTCTTGTATAGCCTTTACCTTTGCAGGATCTACTTGGATGTCTTTGTCGCTGACAAAGAAACCCAGAAGTTTACCAGACCTTACACCGAAGGTGAACTTGTTCGGATTCAACCTCAGCTTGTATATCTTCAACCTGTCGAACAACTTTTGTAGATGATCAAGGTGCTCTTCCTCAGTCTGAGACCTGACTATCATGTCATCAATATAAACTTTGATCTCATGGTGGATCATATCATGGAACAAAGTGACCATGGCACGCTGATAAGTTGCCCCAACATTCTTCAACCCAAAAGGAATTACCTTGTAGCAGAAAGTGCCCCACTGTGTAACGAAGGTTGTCTTCTCCATGTCTTCAGGAGCCATTTTGATCTGGTTTTAGCCATAGAAACCATCCATGAAGGAGAAGATTTTGTGTTGTATGGTGTTGTCAACCAGAACGTCAATGTGAGGAAGTGGGAAGTCATCCTTGGGGTTTTCCCTGTTCAGATCTCTGTAATCCACACACATCCGTACCTTACTGGCCTTCTTAGGTACGGGAACAACGTTAGCAACCCACTATGGATAAGAAGTGACAGCTAAGAATCCTGCGTCGAACTGTTTCATGACCTTTGCCTTGACCTTCTCTGACATTTCAGGACGCATACGGTGAACCTTCTGTTTAATCGGAGGATAGTCTTCTCTGGTCGGCAGGCGATGAACCATAATATCAGTCTCTAAACCTGGCATGTCTTCATGTGACCATGCAAAGATCTCAACATAGTCGTGCAACATTTGTATCAACCGTTGTTTGATCTTAACTCTCAGATTTCCGCTGATCTTGACTTATTTTTTGTCTATCTCCGTACCCAAGTTCACTGTCTCAACCGGCTTTTCATGAGGCTGTATGGCCCTTTCTTCCTGCTGTAATAGTCTAGCAAGTTCTCTAGGCACCTCACAATCATCCTCACCTTCGTCTTCGGCTTGGTTGATTGGATTTTTGAAGTCATAACTGGCAATAGCAGAGCTGTTATCAATGGGATCTAGAGTGGATATGGATCTACAGTATGATACGTGAGTGTGTGCAAGAGAATAGCTGTTTTGATAAAGTGAAAACATAAAATAAAAAACAGAGAGTGCAAAATTTGTATGCAAGAAATGTCCAATGCTTTATTAATGATATATGAAATGACAAATAATAGCCCTCACAAGCAAAGCCAATGTGCCTCGGGCAAGGCACAAGGCCGTAATGTTTTAAATTGTTTATTATAAATCTCAAAACAAGTAAGACAATTACTGCGGAATAAAATAAACTGGTATAAAGTCCCTAGTCGTCCAGTTACTCGGTCCACCATCGGTAGTTGGGTAGATCCAGCTGTCAATGTCTGAGTCTTCCTTGTTGTCTTCAATGGCATTAATTCCCCGATTACTGATGTGTAGGGGAGGTCCTCCAGCCCGAGCGCGTTGAACAACCCTTTGAGCCCCTGTAGTAAAGCCCAAACCAAATTTGTCAGTTTTGTGAGTGAAATCAGGGAGCTGACCCCAATTGGTATACCCACCTTCTTCAACTACGGCCCTGGCGTCCTTGAGAGAAGCCATCTTCAAAGGAGGTTTGATGCTGGTAGTAGTTTCAGCCGATGTCGAGATCTGAGGGACCTCTTCGAAGTTCTGACAAGGAGTTTCTATGAATTCCCCATCCATCTCTTTGTAGCGGAAGGAATTGAAGTGGCTCACCATATACTCCTATTCACCCTGCATAATGACAATCTTCCCTTTTACCGGATACTTCAGCATTTGGTGTAGTGTGGAAGTAACTGCCCCAACCTCGTGGATCCAAGGACGACGCAACAAACAAGAATACGACGGCCTGATGTCCATCACATAGAATGTGGACCCAAAGGTCTGAGAACCAACTTTGCGCATTTAGGGTTTTCTACCGTTTTAATTTTCAAGTGTTCTTTCCATACAATCCTATTAGCATACATCTAACAGTTTATAATTTGCAGGAATTTAAAGTGCGGAAATCGAAATCCTAACTATTACATGGCTTTCGCAGATACAAAATTATTTTGACTGTAAAATAAAAGGCAGAATTAAAACCTAATTAAAGCTATTACAACCTCGGAGCAATTACAATAATAATAAAAGGTAATTAAAATACGCGCGACGAATTAAATGCGAGGATAAAACCTAAAAATCTAATAGAGAAAAATATTTAAGTTAGTTTTGATGAAAAAATTAATTATATACAACCCTAATTTCTAATTATTTTTAATCATGAAAAATAATATTTAGTTGCCCTAATTTAATTAACTTAATTAGTTCAAGGAAACAAAATATTTTTTTATGAAAAATATTTTTGGTGTTTTTTTTTGTGATTTATTGGTTTTTATGATTAATTAAAAAAATGATTAATTTGTAAAATAAATAATTAAACAAATAAATAAGTAAAAAAACATTAAATTGGGCCTGCTTGCTGAAGAAATCAGGGGGTGTGTTGTTGAAGATATCCTGGCCCAAGAAGCTAAGGCCCAGTCAACGCTGGATCCAATGGTGCTCCCTCCTGATGGTATACCATAGTCTCTGGTAGGTACGGGCGTTGGATTGGACTAATGGTGAATTCCATGGCTGGATGTTGATGGCACATGGTAGACGCTTGGGATGGTGATACATAGGATCTGTAAAGGAAAATGAAATAAAGAAAGTTGTTGGGACCTGGGATCGAACCCAGGTCCTCTACCCTTTCCATCACACGTCCTTGCCAACTGCGCTACATGTTTTTTTGTTAATATAATAAGAATAATATATAATATATAAATCAAGGTAACTGAGTCACAAACGCGCGCAAAATTCAAAATGGCCAATGGTTATCAGCCACATCCTTATCTTCTTCCTGGAACCGTCGTTTTAGATAATGACCTTTTACCTACGCACATCTCCTATAACTAAAAACCTATAAATCTCAAAAATCCAACACAGGCATGATAAATCCATTATGGCTACATCAATCAATTTGTTTTGACCTCACGAGTATGATGGTACCCTTTGTGTAAGCTAATTTCACCTATATTAAGGAGCCCCAAAATGCAAGGACAAACCCTAGCCATGGCAGTCACACATATAAGCCTAAAAAATTCAATTAAACAATCCAGACATCTTAGAAATACATCAATGATCACAAATATATCATTAAATTATTCCAATGATGCAAGAATGGCTATAATCGATTTTGAAAAAGCAAGCAAACCGTATGAGGTGTAGCGAGCATTTCTGGGCGTGAAAGGACCTGTAATTGATCCGGTTAGCTTCAGAGATACTCCAGGATGCGATTGGGAGTGTTGGAATTCTTTGAATCATCCTCTAGGGTAGAGATCAGATCACCACTTTTTGCCAAAATTTTGAGTTTGTTCTATTGTTCTTCACGACTGCAACCCCTTGTTTTCGTGCATGGCCTTGTTCATTATATATCCCTAAGTGAATTAGGGTTATAAAAACAACTGGTATCTTTGCAATTTTTAAAGATTTGATTTGGTTTTCATCTTGTATGATATCCTTCCAAATTAGGCCTAATCATGCCATTCTTGTTCCAATCAACCTTGATTCGATTTGATCCTGATATGCCAGCATAATTAGCTTGTGATTATGTCCAAAAATCAGATCAAAACAGATCTTTGCTATTATTTGTCATTTATTTGATTTAATTCAAATTTTAATTAATAAAAACTCAAAATAAAATGAAAAATGAAGCAAATAATATGTGGGTGAATATTTGGGTCGTGGACCATGTTATGAGTGAGGTGCAAGCATAAAAGTTTAGGTCCATTTGGCAAAAAAAATGCATTTTTGAGCATATTTAACTTTTGGCAATTTTGCAAAAATGGTCAACTTTGACAAGTCATGTCTCTTCCAATTTTAACCCTAGAGAGGTGTTCTTGGACTTTTTAGAAATCTTAGGATGTCCTCTGAACAACCCTTTTGGTCTCATCTCAATTGGGTCTTCCATCTTCATGTAATAAGCTTTGACCCAAAAAGTGTTTTTGTTGACTTTTCAAAAGGACCTACAATGTGGAAATTCATATATTTTTGTGAGTGCATATTTTGAACTTGATGGATGAAGATGAATTATAGGGAATTGCATCGTCTTCAAAATGAGCTTTGGATGGAAAATTTCTGATAAAGTATGAGGAACTTATGCTTGATCAAAGTTTGGTTGTCTTTTCCTGAGAAACCCTAATTTAGCAACTTTTTGGTTTTTATGAATTTGAGGCATTCCTTGAGGAATCATGATCAACCTTTGATCAAAAGATGGATATAACTTCAAAATGTTGATGTTGACCAAAATTATTGAAGTTTGACTGTATGTGGGCCATAGTTGACTTTTGACCTAATATAGTCTATTCTCAAGCATCTGAGCAATTGACTGAGCAAACTTCTTGTACAAGTCTTGAAATTTGACATGGACGGTCTTGATAACATATTAGGACCATGGAGAGCATATGAGGTCTTTGGATTTCACTCATCTTAATGAAAATGGAAACCCTAGTTTGAGGTACATTGCCTTAGGAGAGAGTTTGTTTGGTCAACTCTTGGGCATCCTTGAGCAAGTTGAGGACCTCAATGGACATGTATTGAGTAGAATGAGAGGAAAACTTTGGGGTACAACACATTTTATCGCATATTATGCTTTGGTTTTGTGTTTTAGTGTTTTCAGGTTCAAAAGAATAAAATAGGACAAATTGGGGAGGAAAAAATGCATAATTTAAAGTTTAGAAGGAAATGCTACATGAGCCCTAATACGGGTTGCCGTGTCACCTAATACGGGCTGAGAAGGGGGAAGACTTGGACATAATGGAAAATAGTGGCTAACACAGGCGACCATGTCGCCTGACACGGGTAGTGTCAGCATGCCTAGATCAGAAAAATTACTTGAAGGCCAACACGGGTGGCCGTGTCACCTGACACAGGCCGTATTGGCCAGTGACGCTTGTTTTAAGTGTTTTTATGATTTTTCACTATTTGGGACCGAAAGGGGCATTTTAGGCATTTTCGACTGAGACAAATAAATTGTTCACTATTTAGCCAAGTTTGAATGAGGAATTAGGGGACTTTTTATCGCACGAATAATTGAGTATTGGAGAGAGAAACATATGAGATTCTTGGAGGATGAAGATTTTCAATGATCCGCAGCTATTGAAAATCAAAGTTCATCATTTATCTCTGATTTTTTATCTTTATATCATTGAAATTCTATAATAATTATGAATTCCTGAGTTTTTTAATAAAGTCTTCTATATTCGATTTAATTGTACAATTTTTTTATGCCTTCCTGATCGGAAAAATTAAGAATGATTTACAGTTAACAACCAGTTGGACCATGGTTGTTAAGGTTTTTGTACAATTAGACTATAGTAGTGTTGCACCCTAAATTTCGCCCCTAATTTTTTTGTCGCACTTTCATATCATATTTTATTATTTGGTCACAATCATTAATAAATATCTTCATTCACAACATTTACATTATTTAGTCGTATTTAAGTTGACCAAAAGTCAGTTTAAATCGATGTTTGCATCATTTTGTAGTTGAAAAATACCTAATATTTCACTTCATTCATTTTTATCTCTTTACTCGATTCTTGCATTGCTCCAAGTTGTTTATATGTCGATAATATTAATATTTCGGTTTTACAGACAAACTGTTAAAAGCGATTTGACAATGGGCCTTACAGGAGTCAGGATATATAGCGAGTAAAGGAATTTTGTAAGAAAATTCAAACTCAGGATTTAGAGCAAAGCCTTACAGGAGTCAGGATACCTTTTGTAACAGTATGCTTTCAAACTAACCCATGCTTCAATTAGGACTTTTGAAGGGTTATAACGTGGCTTGGTTCACGGTTTAAGAAACAAAGGATAAAGGCTCAAAGTATATTTGTACCCACCCGCTCTTCGTGATGTTCTTCAATCCTAAACTCAGTTAATTGTGCGTCAAACTCTATTCGAATTTGGAACGAAGTTTTTGGTGATGGTTCACACAAGTTGAATTTGTTGGAAGGCAGTCATTTTTGCAACATTTTTCATGTTGTTGAGGATTTATGGTGACCTCGTTCTTTTGATTTGTTATCCCTAACTTTTGCCTGACTGTTCCTGTTTTCAAGATTACAGTCAGCGGGATGCCCCAAATTTCTTATGTCTCCTTTGTAGGTTTTGGCTTAGTGGGCTTTTCCTTTTTTTTTGAGAGATAATGACTGCCTATGAGATAAGGAACCACCACTGTCTTTTGATTCTAGAGGAATGCTTTTGATGTCGTTTGTTGTATTACGAACTGAGAGTTTGCGACTTCAATGCGCATCTTTTGAATTAACTGAGTGACTACCCTGCCCCAGGTTTAAAGGTTTCAATTTGTGTTTAAAACAGAAAACTTCTACTTCTTTGGCTCGAAGGGGTTGACTAAGGATTATCTTCCTTATAACTCCAGTGTTTAGGATTTGAAAGAAACGCCTGTACATCGTCAGCAAGGTCTGTTCAATAGCATACTATTATGAGATTATGGCATTGTTTCGTCACCCTCCCTCTAAAGGCTTGTAACTTTTAGCAAGAGTTAAATGTCATAAAGAGAGTAAAAAGCACAGTTTAAATGTAATGAAAATGAGTGGATCAAATCAAGACAAACATATGCAATTCATTAATGAAACAAAGTTTGACATTAATAGATAATTGTTTGAATAACAAAAGGAATTACAACTTGAAAATTCAAATGAAACAAAGACGCTCTCAATGATTTTCCAAAGGAGCATTGATTATGCTGGAGTCTCGGAGGACCAAACTCAATCTCCTTGGCATCAATCAAATTCTGAATCTTGTACTTCAATGCCCAACAATCGTTAGTATCATGCCCGGGACTGTAAGAATGATAAGCGCATGTTGCATTAGGATTGTAGTTAGGAGAAGAAGTCTTGGGATTTGGATGAGGTCCTATCAATGCAATCAGATTCATCCTCAACAAGTGTTGTAACGCTTGAGACAACGGCATGTTGATGTTGGTGAACTGTCTTTTAGGCTCGTCTGGCCTTCGTTGATTTCCCTTTTGCTGTTGTCAGTGTGACGCAAAACCAGAGATCAGGACTGCCCCTACGTGTTGGTCACGACGATTCTTTTGACTGTACACATCATTGGACTCTTTCTTCCCACTGTAAGGCTTTTTCTGAGCATCAGAAGGTGTAGCTTCTTGAATCTTCCCACTTTTGATGCCAGCTTCGACCCTTTCGCCGGTCAGTATTAGCTCGGTGAACCCGTCTGAAGAACTTCCGATCAAGTGTTTAAAGAAAGGCCATGTCAAAGTTCCCATGAAGATGTCAATCAGCTCCCTGTCAGTTAAAGGGGGTTGCACTCTACCAGCCAAATCTCTCCACTTTTGAGCGTATCCTTTGAAGCTCTCGTTGGAACCCATGGTCATGTTCTACAATTGCACACGAGTTGGTGCAAGATCAGCGTTATACTGATACTGTTTGTAAAAAGCAGCAGCTAAATCCTCCCAGGTGTGGATGTGAGAACTCTCCAATTGATAAAACCACTCGAGTTGAGTCCCTACCAAGCTTTCTTGGAAGAAATGGATCCAAAGCTTTGGATCAGTTGTGTATGGTTGAATCTTGCGGACATAAGACTTTAAGTGCATCTTAGGGCAAGAAACTCCATCGTACAGGGCAAAGGTAGGGACTTTGAACTTTGGAGGGATGACCACTCCAGAAACCAAACTCATGTCTCCTAAATCCAAGCCAGGTACTTGTTGAATCTCCATAGAACTGAGGTGATCCTCCAACTGTTTGTATTTGTCATCAGCAGGAGGATATTGTTCCTCGGAGTAGTCAACTTCTACTTCATCAATCTCTCAAATTCATGGATGCTTGGATTTGATTTGTTTGATCTTAGCTTGTTTCGAAATCAACTTTCTATGTTTCGATTTTGGATTGAATAATAGCATGAGTTTCTTTTGTTTAGTTTCATTTGTGAATTGAAATCCTTGAATAATCATAAAATTACTTGGTTTTCTATTTGTTCATGTACATTCATGCAATTTCATTTCGATTTATACCTTGTGATTACTAATACATGTTCTAATTGTTTCAATTTCATTTGATCTTATTTTTATCCCTCTCATGCTACTAACGAGTTTATAATTGTGAAGGTTTCCAAGAATTGCTTTAAGCATTCATTATCGCATAACGCATCTATAATTTTTATTCATTCCCTTTTCATTGTATTTTATTTAACTATTTCAATTTAATATTAAGTAATGTAAATATATAATTGTACATAATACTTTTGATTTTATATTTTATTCGACTCACTTGTAAATAAATTCAGGTTATGTAAATATTCTTTCCATTGCGTTGCGATTTTGAATTTTAATTCAAGTTAACTTTTGAAAATTGTATGGACGCATATAGTTTTCCCCGATCATTTGGAGTTGATTCCTACATGAATGTACTTAACCAAGTGCAATGTTCAGTAATTTACACTTAAGCTTTAAATAAGTTTCCTCGTGCTGTTGGATTTGTCTGTATATTTTATTTGATACAGGGTTTCTTATCTGATACTGTGAGTCTTATTTGATATCTCGAGCCTTATCTGGTATCGTGAGCTTTATCCATCACCCTTGTGCTTTATCTGATTCCTCTCATGATCCACGCTTTCTTCGTCCGTGATTTATTTTCACGTGCTTTATCTGATGCTTAGAGTATTATCTGACATTTGGGTTTCTTTGATGCTGTCGGCTTGTGATTTATTTTCACTTGAGGTTTGGTATACTCTTAGCTTCTTTATCTGTCTGTGGCTTTAAACCCAAAGGGATGGGAATACGGTATTGACTTTATCATGTCAAGTACTATTTTCTTATTCGCTCAATTATCTTTACCATATCTTTTACCCTCCTTTACATAGGACACTCTCCTCATTTCTTCTCCCATTCTTTGATTTTCAAAACCTTCTCATCTTTTTCAAAATCTTTTTTGTTTATAAACTCGAACGACTTTCATAATAAACATCGACTTTGTCGAATGCCTTTTCTTTTAAAACTTATTTTCTTTAAACAAACTTCAATTCATTTAATCATACTTTGACATCTTTCAAAATTAACAAAAAACATTTCAACTCATTCAAACCTTTTTGTGCGCTTGTGCACCTTTTATCCTTCAAAACTATTTCAAGATTAGACATATTCAATTATAGTCAAGCAACATTCTCCTATCCCTATGGTTATAAAGGTGTCGACTTTTCTACTTGATTACCAGAGGCGTTCTCAAACCCCCACTCATGCTGACGCATGGTCCATCTTTCCCACACCTAGTGGGCGTTAGTCGAGATTTCTCTCCTAAAAATGGCGACTTGTCTCTTTGTTTATAGTCGGCCAACAAACAAGTATTTTCTAGCCGAACTACGGTGCTCTGACTTTCCCATTGCACGAGGGAGTACGTAGGCACTAAGTCTTACAACCCAAGGCGAGAAAAAATAATAAAAAACATTTTATTTTCTTTTGTTTGCAAATACTCATTCATTCTTTCCCTTTAGCGAGTAAGCCTTTAGATAACACACCTTTTAAAAGAAAACAAACAAAGTGGATCCTACAGAGTACCGTAGATGCTTAGGGTGCTAATACCTTACCTTTGCATAACTGACCCCCGTACCTTAATCTCTGATCTTTTACTTTATTGTGGGTTTTGTTCCCTTTTTTCCCATTTCCCTTTGGAAACAATAAAGTGCCATGGAGACTTCATTGAGTGAGACAAGTTAATTGATGGCTTAATTTCAAATCTTTATCGCTTCATCTCTCATTGTTCGCATTCTCTTTTTGCACGGTGTAATAGTTTGGCGACTTCACTGGGGACTCTTTCATAAGGGGTCAATCCTAGATTTGTTTGTTTCTTTTCTATGAGTGTGTATATATTGTTTTACTTGCTATTTATTACTTCCCATTATCATATATATGTCTGTCTGGATATTCCTAGTTTTTCAGGGTGCTTGGTGATTTCTCATTAGTCCTCTACTCGGACTTGGGAGACCTTAAGATAGGACGGGAGGTATAGTCATGTTTAATTTGAGGGAGTAATCCCAAAAAAGGAGACATGAGATCCCCAATCCAATGGAGGCCCCTTTGACTGTAGTTTCGTTTATCGAGTAATCGGAAGACGTGCTGCTTTTGACATGGGAGCCTACTGAAGCTGAGGACCGTTGAACCCTTAAACCATCTTGGCCTTTTAGGTGTAGTGCGGAAACTATGACAGAGTAATCCGAAAATGGTTGTCATGTGATGCTATGCTCAGACGAGTTTTTCCTGAGAATATTACTAATTACTGAGTTAATCAAAAAGTTGGTAATATCTGATGGAAGGATGTAGTCTCTGGGAACCTTTTAGAACCTTTGTTCAGCAAGTGATAAACTATTAGTCCTTGCCTTGTGGGTAGTACCTTAGGCTCCATGCTCTTGAATTTGAAATGTGATCCTGTTACTGTTCAATTCATTTCATAACATTTCATATCATTTGCATCCTCTACATCATTCTTCATACATCCAAGTTCTTCAGGATCTTATTCCTAGTTGTTTTTTTCTTCTAGTTAGTCGTCTACCGCCAAGATGATTCTTCAACACAACTACGGGACTAGAGCTATCGTCAGATTGAGAATGGAAAACCAAGAGCAGCATAACTTGGAAGTCATAATGGAAATCCATGAGTTGAAGTCAGGCATGGCCAAACTTACTGAGATGATGCAAGTCCTGATTTCCAGAGGAGAGCCACTTCAAAGTACTGTGATGTCTGAAATCCCAACTACTGTTGTTGACACTCAACCTATCCAGCATACATCTACTACATGGCCATAGTTTGGGATGCCTCATAGCTACTCTCCGCCTGTCGCAATTACTTTAATAGTTGGCCAGTCTTCCTGACCAGTCTTTCAGGCTCCAGTTTTCACTGATCCTCAACCAATCATTCATACTACTTCTCGTCAACCTGCTGCACAAGCTGCTTTTGGGAACCCTCCCTTTGAGTACCATGATGCCAGTCCTCAAAGTGTGAGTTAGAGGGACTTTGGTGATCTTGAAGATTTCAAAGAACAATATCAGACTTTAGAGAAGATATTTAGAGCTATGGAAGGAAAAGAGTTCTTCAGTGTTGATGCTGACAACATGTGCCTAGTTTCTGATATGGTTATGCCTGCTAAGTTCAAGACTCCCGAGTTTGAAAAATACAAGGGACATACTTGTCCAAGAAGCCACTTGGTGATGTACTTTCGAAATATTTATGCTTAAACAAAGAATGACAAGCTTCTTATCCATTGTTTCCAAGATAGTCTGAGTGAAGCTTCATTGAAATGGTATATGGGACTTTATAAAGGCCGTATCTAATGCTTCCAAGATCTTGTTGATGCTTTCATAAAGAAATACAAATACAACCTTGAAATGGCACCTGTTGTACCCCAAAATTTTCCCTCCCATATTTCTCAAGGTTTGTCAAGAATCATCTTCAAATGGTTCAAGATTACTCAAAGATTGCACAGTCCAAATGCCTCATAAGCCAGTCAAAATTAGGGTTTTGGTTCCTTCAATGAATTTGGGGTTTTCAATGGCTCAATCAAGTCCCATAGGCCTATATACATTGTCAAGCATCTACATGTCAAGTCTCAAGACTCACAATGTCAAATTGCACAATCAAAAGCTCCATTTGCTTCACAATCAACTGCAGGGGTAAAATGGTCATTTTACAGTCAAAAGTCAAAATTTTTGGTCAATATATTATTTTGAGCATACAATAATCATTTGATCAAGTCTTTATCATGATTCCTCAAGGATAGCTCAAAAATCATCAAGATGCCAAAAGTTACTATTTTTGGACAGCAGAAAAGTCAATTGTATCTTGACCAAGGCATAACTTTTTCATGGTTCATTAGAAAAATCCCATCCAATGCTCATTTTGAAGGTGATGACATTTCCTACAACTCATCTTCACATTCCAAGACCAAGAAATGCTCTCACAAAAAGTTATCAATTTCTACATTATAGGTCAATTTCAAAAGTCAACAAAAATGCACTTTAAGTCAAAGACCATAACTTGAGATTGGTAAATCCAAATGACATGGGACCAAAGGCATTGGTTAGAGGACTTCAATACCTTTCCAAAATGTCCAAGAACATGTTCATATGATCAAAATTGAGCAAGATATGCATTGGAGAAGTTGGGAAATTTTTGTGAATTTGCAAAAGTTAACTTTGCTCAAAACACCTTATTTTTGCTAATGGGCCTCAAATTTCTTCTTGAAACTTTGTCCAAGGCATATGCACGACCCATTGAGATTATTTGAATTTATTTTCTTATTTTTTATTAATTAATTGGATTTTTAATTGATTTTAATTCATTTAATTAATTTAAAATATAGGAAATTCAAAGATTTGATTTTTCAATCTTTTGGTGAAGCAAACAAGCTCAAGATATGCTGGCAAATTCGTGTGCCAGTCAAAGGGACAAAAATCTCCAAGTTTGGCAAGTTTTCTCAATTAAAAAGATGCAAAAAGATATGATTGCAAATCAAATATTGAAACATCAATTCCATGGATTTCTTGGCCAAGATTTAACCTAAACCCAGTCTCCTATATATACACAACTCAACCCTAATGCATTGGACGAAAAAATTGTTGCATACAAAGCCATAACAACATTGAAAAAATTCAAGAAAAAGTCAAAACTGTTTTCAATCTTCCAGGTCAATTCAAGGACTTTGGTTGTTTCTAACACATTGCTGGAAGTCTCAGGAACACATTGCAATCAAAACCATACGCCAAAGCTCAAGAAATCAATCTACACAGACCCACGGTTTGCATATCTTTCCCATAATCCAAACTCATAATTCATAAGCATTTGATGTGATTTTTTGCTTGTTTTGTATTGTTAAAGACCACAGGAAACTAATGGCATAAGCTAATTGGATTATAATGTGCAGAATTGAAAGTTACCATTGACAAATATTAGGGTTCATAAACCTTGAATTTGGGGATTCAGTAACCAGGGAAAATTGGAACCTCTAATGCATATGGTTGAATTCAGGAGATTCAGATGAATCTAACAGGACCATCGCGCCATATTTATATAGCCTATGGAGGTAATCGCTATTATTCCTCGTTCCATATTATGGGGGTTAAAAACCCCCACTATCTCTTTGTCTTTTTTACAGGTAAACGAAGAAGACGATGAGCTGGTGATGTGCTATTGGTTCATTCAAATAAAAAAGGCGCGCGTGTTTTGTTACAGCATAAGTGTTGATTTTTATATATTATAATTACTCATTATTATATTAACAAATGCAAGCGAATGGCTCAATGGTGGATGCGTTGTCCAAGAATCATTGGGACCTGGGTTTGATTCCCAGGTCCCCCAAAAGCTCTATATTATTTTTCATAACGTGATTGCATACAGGCATTTAAAGGCGTTCCACCATGGACTCCCACATCCCAGGCGCCAGGTGTCTACAAGCAGTAATCCAATGGCCAGGAGATGATAGTCATCATGATCCTCAGTCAATGCTTGCACAGCTAATTCCAAAGGTCAACGTGGTTGAATAGCTTGATGGGCCACAGAAATTCCAAACAAACCTCCTAATGGGCCAACACACCCTCCTGGTTTATTATTTTCTTATTTTCTTTCTTTTTATTTTCTTTTAATAACTATTATTATTATTATTTAATTAATTCACAAATAATTATTTTCATAATAAATTCAGAAACTAAAATATTATTTATTTTTGTTATTTATTAATTTCACTATTAATTATTATTTTATAAATAAATACTAATAAATTGATTTAGTTTAATTAGGGTTAATATTGAATATTTTTGCAATAAATAAAATAGATTAGAATTAGGGTTTTTTCTCTTGGCAACTTTTAATTTCTTTTTATTTTATTTTCATTAAAGACCTAAAAAAGCTAAAAAATATTTTTTTCTTTTAATTAATTAATTAGTAAATTAGGTTTAATTTGAATTAATTGCAAAAAAGGACCAAAATTCCATTCTTTTCTCAAAAAGGGTCAAAACCCTAAGATTTTTCCCGATTCAATGTTATTTCGTGAATTATTCTTATTTTGATCATATTTATGTATCTGCTCCGAGAATGTAATAGATAATTAGGACTTTTATCGCTTTCTTTATCTTCTCGCAATTTACTTTTCCAAAGGGTTATGTTTTTGGCGATGTAAATACCCGACGCCTTGTAATAGCGTAGATTTACTTTCCGCAATTTATTTTACGCACAATTATTAACTGTTAACTATGCATGACAAGACTTGCCTGAAAATAAAATCAAAACGTAGCTCACAATGATACATGTGCAAAGATAATATAAACTGAAACTTGACACACTCGCACATGCCACTCCTAGGGTACGCCTCACTTGGTTGCCTCGACGTGGTCATTGAGTATAGGGTGTTTTAGAGGTCGCCCTCCTGTCTAAAGATCCAGTTGCCTCGAAACGGTTGCCTCGGATAAAAAAGGATCTAGGACATTAGGGTTACCGCTAAGGCGTCCTACCATTGCTTTGGTGACCACACATGTCCCTATAATCGAATTGACCCGAATAACTCCAATGACGGTGCTACCTACTTCTCAATAGTGGGATAGTACTGTCTAAAGGACTCTTACACAGCTTAATTCCTTATAGTAGGTAGATTTCTCCTGCGTACTTGCTCTTTCAAAAAACAAAACAAACTTTTCGCACCTACACTTTCAAAAAGTTTTCAAACAAACACTTCATACACTCTTGAGGACTGATACAATAGTTACCTAGAAGTTTTTCAAACTAAACTTTTTCAAAACCTACAAACACAAGAAAAGCAAACAATTTTTGAAAACATAGTGAGCAAGTACCTAAGAGGCCGTGGATAACCATGGATAGAAAGGGTGCTAACACCTTCCCTTTCTATAATCTACCTCCTGAACCGAGAAACATCTCGAAAAGGAATTTTGATGTGCTTTTGTCCTTTCCTTGTTGGAGAAAATAAAAGACGGTGGCGACTCTTGCTTACCGCGACATTTTGCGAACCAGCATTTCAAAACAGTTAGTTCTATTTCCACCGATCACAGAACTGGCGACTCTGCTGGGGATTCTATAAGTGAGGTGTACCTTAGGATTAGATCACTTGTGTTTTCAATTGTATGCCTTATATGCTTTAATTTTATGGGCTTGCATCGGAGTTTTATAGATCCTAACTCGGATCTGGGGATACCCTTTAGGTAAGTAGCAATAAACTGTGAGGGACCTGTCCGGCATAGACCGATATGGGTGAAGCAGTAGCTACGTTGGTGTGACACCTTGGTCTGTACCGATATCCCTTGTGTTGGAACGAGGAGAATATGGGTCTTCTGAGGAGTCGTTAAGCACCAACTGACCTTAGAACCTTAAATTGACCAGCTTGGCCATAGAACAGTAGCAGTATGCTACACTCATTGAGACTAAACTCTCGCGATGATTCCGGCCGCAAGAAAAGGTTGCTAAACTGGAATTATGACCGATCGAGGGTAGTCAGTGATATTGAGATCCTCTAGAACCCGGTTACTATTTCTAGGACAGGTTTGAGCCAACTAAACTGGAAGAGGGTAATACCTAAACTCCATGCCAGCCTGAAATTTAAGGGCTATTGTGTGACTTGTGTGCCTTCAAAACTTGACTACTTGCATATTCTTGTTATCTTACAACATGAGTTCCTTGAAGGTTTTGTCCTTAATCTGGACTTATTACAAGGCTTACTTACACTTCACACCTTTGCATCCACATACATAACATCATACGCATCATAACATTATACCATAGCATTTCCTTAACCCATTTCAAGGATCTCAAGGGTTTGTGATGCAGGTCATGATGAACCAACTGTCTAGCAAGGGGCAAAGGGGATTTATTTTCCTCTAGCCAAGGTTATTCGGAGATCAAAACATGTTGACTTGAGTCAGAGGCTATGACCCACTCGATATGGTGAGCTTTGACTCTTGAAGAAGGACTCTCAGCCGCATGAAGTTCCTTCAATCAAGCCGCAAAATTCAAATTCTAACAAGTTTCTTTGTTTACCCCACGAGATCCTTGCAAACATTGCATGCATACATACATATCATTACATAACAGGTCACCCTTTACAGGTTTCTCATGTTCTCGCTGTTTATTTCAGCAATGGCTCTCCAACAAGACAACCAGGATCTCCATACTCAAGAGACTCAGTTCAGGGAAATCTTCCTAAGCCTATTCAAGGGGCAGGAAGAGTTGAGAACACTCCTCATGGGGAATTTGGTCCGGAAAAGTCCTGAAGACCATAAGGACGAACAGCTGAAACACCTGCAAGCTGAGGTAGACACAATGAGGACCCAGATGCTGGGGCAAATGGCCCTTATCCAAGGCTTAGCTCGGGAGCAAGAAGAGCTGAGAACCATTGTCAACCAGCTTCGTCAAGACAACGACATGAAGCAAACGGTCAAGGCTGGGGATCAAACCGGTAATCAGTCTCCAAGAAGACAGGAGTTTGGTATGGTGAAGAATGGACCTCTCCAAGGTGCTACTACATCAAGGGTCCAACAATCACCTCACCAAGAACAACAGGTTGATCAGAGCAAGCCAAACAAGCCTAGGAGGCAATTCACCAAGCTCAACGTGTCACCGTCTCAAGATTTACAACGCCTATTGAGACTGAATCTGGTAATGCTAAGGGACCCTCCTAAGAATCCCAACACTTCCTCTTCCCGGTATAACCCGAGTGTGAGATGTGCCTACCATTCTGACAGTCCTGGACATGACACCGATGACTGTTGGAGTTTGAAGAACAAGATCCAAGACTTGATTTATGCCAAGGAGATCAAGTTTGATCACTGATCCGTCACCAAATCATTGAGAATGTCTTTTGTTCATTGGAATTTTCAATTTGTAATTTTCTTTTGATTGTTCAAACATGTATTCATGTCAAACTTTATTACTTTATCAATGCATTGCATATGTCTGTTTTGAATCAATCCATTCGTATTCACTATATTCAAATTGCTCTCATTTTTTTGTGATGTTCAACTCTCGATTAAAATTTTTAAGCCTTTTGAGGGAGGATGACGAAAACGATACCACAATCTTTACAGTATGCTTTTGAACAGACCCCGCTGATGAGGTACATGCATTGTTTCAAATCCTAAACACTGGAGTTATAAGGAAGATAATCCCTCGTCAACCCCTTCTAGCCAAAGAAGTAGGAGTTTTTTTCTTTTCACAAAAAAATTAAAACTCTTAATCACAACCTGGGGCAAGGTAGTTTTCTCAGTTGATCCGGGTGCACAATGAATGGCATCAAAGAAGTCCTTCCGAGACAAAAGACGGTGATGGTTCCGTATAATCATAAGGAAAGACAGTCATTGTCTCTCAAAATAAAAGCCCAACAAGTCAAAACCTATGAAGGAGACTTACAAAAAACTGGGGCATCCCGCT
The DNA here is from genome assembly GCA_948472305.1 of Vicia faba. Classification (NCBI taxonomy): domain Eukaryota; kingdom Viridiplantae; phylum Streptophyta; class Magnoliopsida; order Fabales; family Fabaceae; genus Vicia; species Vicia faba. Next base: position 1,428,196,855 of record OX451741.1, on the reverse strand, counting down.
GACTGTAATCACAAAAGAAACAGCTCAGGCAAAAGACAGGGATAATAAAATCAAAAAGAAAGAGGTCCTGCAAACTCTTATAAAAATGACTGCCTGTTCAGAATAAATTGTCAACATCCGAACCATCACCGGAATATCAGAGCAAAGACTCAAACAAGATCTAATGCATGATCAGCTGAGTTTAGGTTTGAAGAACATCACAAAGAGCGGGTGGGTACAAATAAATTTTGAGCCTTTATCCTTTGTTTCTTAAACCGTGAACCAGGCCACGTTATAACCCTTAAAAGTCCTAGCTGAAGCATGGGTTAGTTCGAAAGCATACTGTTACAAAAGGTATCCTGACTCCTGTAGAGCTCGCTGTAAAATCCTGAGTTGAGGTCACATTTTACAAAAATTCACTTGTTTTATTGAAAAATGCATTTTCAAAAAACTTCAAGACAGACATAAGCTTTGCATTCTTAAAATAACATTGTTTGCATATGATTATTTGTTCGGACAGCAGAGAAATTCGCACGACGAATATATAGTGAATCAAAGCACTCCCAACCAAGGGGTACGACATGAGCATTGTCCATCATCTGGGGCAGTCAAGTCAAGATTCAAGGAATCTATCAAGAGGCCAAATAGCCAGGGGCAGATCTCCATCTGAGTCACTTGGGGCATTGGACATGAATTCCAGCAACGAATCTTGCATGATCAGAGATCTTCTGGTAGTACACAACACTACTGACAGTGACAACTCCCTACACTCTGAGAACATGGACATAGTCAAAAAATACTACGCATAATCAAAGGCCCGCTAGGTCGACTGGCCTAGGCAAAAATAAGGGCTTCCCGGCGAACCAAAAGGGTTCAGGCAAAAAATAAGGGATGAAAATGAAAAATCTATACACCCGGCAAGTCGAAAACCTGAAAAGGCGACTTGGGCAAGAAAGGGTATCCCGATGGACTGAAAACCCGAAAGGGCGGTCCAGGAAAAAGTTAGGGATCAAAAGCGTACGACTATGTCCCGTCATCTCGTCACTTACCTACCAGAAGAAGATTTGTCAGTCGGCAGTTATCAAGCTCCTCATAGGCTTTCTTCTCCCACAGAAACTGGGGCAATAAGAATTGTCCGAACTGTACAAGATGCTCTATCCACCAGGTACAAGGTAGATTCAGTTGAAGAGTATGACCAAGGTACCTTCACTCCCCAAGAATAAGGCAGTAATTGTAGCTCTCCCAACTGAGACTTGCAGCTATAAACGAATCAGCAATACTCTCCCCAAGCAGAGTTGGTCTACCATCAGCCCTAAAAAGGCTGGGTATCCCCAGTAGGTCTTAATATTCCCCAGCAGAGTATACAGATATTCCTCAGCAAGCATCCCTGGCAGCCTTAATATAAGATTGTTCCCCGGCGGAATACAGACATCCTAGTGGAGACACTTCCCCAGTGCAGTCCAAAAGTTTCCCCAAGAGAGTTGAACCATCTCCCCAGTAGATTCTGGAAGCTTATCCCCAGTAGAGTCTGGAAGCTAGTCCCCTGCAGAGTACAAATATCTCTCCCCGACCATGTTCAGAGGTTATCCCCCACCAGAATCTAACTGGGTTATCCTCAGCAAATTGCAACGGAAAGATCGTCCTCAGCGAAGTTCTTCCTATTCCCAGCGGAGTTCATCAAATTCCCCAACAAAGCTTACCAACGGAATCCCCAACGGAGTTTATCATTCAAATCTCAGAGAAGCATCTCTTCCCACAGAGTAATTCCCCGGGTTTATTCCCCAACGGAGTCATCTTCTCCTACCGGTTTATTCTTGCAATCATCTTCGTTCATCGTCCCCAGCGGAAACGAAGAATTCTACTCCTCAACGTCAGCCCAGGATTCAACAAACTCCCGGCATTCGTCAAGGATTTATTTTCCCAGGCGAAAATACATTCATAAACATGTCACATTTCATATCTCCTATTTACATACATGATAAAGTGCATACGACACGATCTCGTTTTGAGAACATCATGACATCATGCATTTCATACATCATGACATTGCATACAACTAATGTTTTGCCTTTTCAGGAAAAGGTCAATCCAAAGATAATTACCATCAACCTTTTGTTCCAGATTCGATACCTGTATCTAGCTAGGGCATATCTGTGAGCGACTGATTAGAGATCTACACCTGTATCCAGCCAGGACAACTATCTCGATCAACATTTTGAAGTTCCAGATTCGATACCTGTATCTAGCCAGGGCATATCTGTGAACGACTGGTCAGAGGTCTACGCCTGTATCCAGCCAGGAAAGCTATCTCGATCAACCTTTTGAAGTTCCGGATTCGATACCTGTATCTAGCCAGGGCATATCTGTGAGCGACTGATTAGAGGTTTACGCCTGTATCCAGCCAGGAAAGCTATCTCGATCAACCTTTTGAAGTTCCAGATTTGATACCTGTATCTAGCCAGGGCATGTCTGTGAGTGACTAATTAGAGGTCTACACCTGTATCCAGCCAGGAAAGCTATCTCTATCAACCTTTTGAAGTTCCAGATTCGATACCTGTATCTAGCCAGGACATATCTGTGAGCGACTGATTAGAGGTCTACACCTGTATCCAGCCAGGAAAGCTATCTCGATCAACCTTTTGAAGTTTCGGATTCGATACCTGTATCTAGCCAGGGCATATCTGTGAGCGACTGATTAGAGGTCTTCGCCTGTATCCAGCCAGGAAAGCTATCTCGATCAACCTTTTGAAGTTCCGGATTCGATACCTGTATCTAGCCAGGGAATATCTGTGAGCGACTGATTAGAGATCTACACATGTATCCAGCCAGGAAAGCTATCTCGATCAACATTTTGAAGTTCCAGATTCGATACCTGTATCTAGCCAGGGCATATCTGTGAGCGACTGATTAGAGGTCTACGCCTGTATCCAGCCAGGAAAGCTATCTCGATCAACCTTTTGAAGTTCCGGATTCGATACCTGTATCTAGCCAGGGCATATCTGTGAGCGACTGATTAGAGGTCTACGCCTGTATCCAGCCAGGAAAGCTATCTCGATCAACCTTTGGAAGTTCCGGATTCGATACATGTATCTAGCCATGGCATATCTGTGAGCGACTGATTAGAGGTCTACGCCTGTATCCAGCCAGGAAAGCTATCTCAATTAACCTTTGGAAGTTCCGGATTCGATACCTGTATCTAGCCAGGGCATATCTGTGAGCGACTAATTAGAGGTCTACACCTGTATCCAGCCAGGAAAGCTATCTCTACCAACCTTTTGAAGTTCCAGATTCGATACTTGTATCTAGCCAGGGCATATATGTGAGCGACTGATTAGAGGTTTACGCCTGTATCCAGCCAGGAAAGCTATCTCGATCAACCTTTTGAAGTTCCAGATTCGATACCTGTATCTAGCCAGGGCATATCTGTGAGCGATTGATTGTAGATCTATACCTGTAACTAGCCAGGAAAGTATCTGCATGATGAGATTGAAAATCAACCCCTGTAATAAGCCAGGAAACCATCTTTCTTTCTCAAGTATGCAAGTTCTCGCTAAGGAATCTCTTACGCGATCGACACCCTTGGATGGCATCTTTAAGCCCATCTCCACAACTATCCATTACACTTCCAAATGGCATATATAAGCCCATTCCCGACAAGGTTCTGTCACATCTCCAGATGGCATCTATAAGCCCATCCTCCTATCCATCATATCTCCAAATGGCATCTGTAAGCCAATTCCCGACATCACATTGCTGATATTCTACTATGCGAGTGCAAATTTCTGGGCACTTTAGTGTTCAATCATCTTCCACCTTCGGATCACGAAAGGCACGCAAGCCAGTCTACATCCTCAGGTTTAAGAAGATTGAACAGGGGCAACTGTTGTACCCCAAAATTTGCCCTCCCATATTTCTCAAGGTTTGTCAAGAATCATCTTCAAATGGTTCAAGATTACTCAAAGATTGCACAGTCCAAATGCCTCCTAAGCCAGTCAAAATTAGGGTTTTGGTTCCTTCAATGAGTTTGGGGTTTTCAATGGCTCAATCAAGTCCCATAGGCCTATATACATTGTCAAGCATCTACATGTCAAGTCTCAAGACTCACAATGTCAAATTGCACATTCAAAAGCTCCATTTGCTTCACAATCAACTACAGGGGTAAAATGGTCATTTTACAGTCAAAAGTCAAAAATTTTGGTCAATATATTATTTTGAGCACAGAATCATCATTTAATCAAGTCTTTATCATGATTCCTCAAGGATAGCTCAAAAATCATCAAGATGCCAAAAGTTACTATTTTTGGACAGTAGAAAAGTCAATTGTATCTTGACCAAGGCATAACCTTTTCATGGTTCATCAGAAAAATCCCATCCAATGCTCATTTTTAAGGGGATGACATTTCCTGCAACTCATCTTCACATTCCAAGTCCAAGAAATGCTCTCACAAAAAGTTATCAATTTCTACATTATAGGTCAATTTCAAAAGTCAACAAAAATGCACTTTAAGTCAAAGACCATAACTTGAGATTGGTAAATCCAAATGACATGGGACCAAAGGCATTGGTTAGAGGACTTCAAAACCTTTCCAAAATGTCCAAGAACATGTTCATATGATCAAACTTGAGCAAGATATGCATTGGAGAAATTGGGAAATTTTTGTGAATTTGCAAAAGTCAACTTTGCTCAAAACACCTTATTTTTGCTAATGGGCCTCAAATTTCTTCTTGAAACTTTGTCCAAGGCTTATGCACGACCCATTGAGATTATTTGAATTTATTTTCTTATTTTTTATTAATTAATTGGATTTTTAATTGATTTTAATTCATTTAATTAATTTAAAATATAGGAAATTCAAAGATTTGATTTTTCAATCTTTTGGTGAAGCAAACAAGCTCAAGATTGCTGGCAAATTCGTGTGCCAATCAAAGGGACAAAAATCTCCAAGTTTGGCAAGTTTTCTCAATCAAAAAGATGCAAAAAGATATGATTGCAAATCAAATATTGAAACATCAATTCCATGGATTTCTTGGCCAAGATTTAACCTAAACCCAGTCTCCTATATATACACAACTCAACCCTAATGCATTGGACGAAAAAATTGCTGCATACAAAGCCATAACAACATTGAAAAAATTCAAGAAAAATTCAAAACTGTTTTCAATCTTCCAGGTCAATTCAAGGACTTTGGTTGTTTCTAACACATTGCTGGAAGTCTCAGGGACACATTGCAATCAAAACCATACACCAAAGCTCAAGAAATCAATCTACACAGACCCACGGTTTGCATATCTTTCCCATAATCGAAACTCATAATTCATAAGAATTTGATGTGATTTTTTGCTTGTTTTGTATTGTTAAAGACCACAAGAAACTAATGGCATAAGCTAATTGGATTATAATGCGCAGAATTGAAAGTTACCATTGACAAATATTAGGGTTCATAAACCTTGAATTTGGGGATTCAGTAACCAGGGAAAATTGGAACCTCTAATGCATATGGTTGAATTCAGGAGATTCAGACGAATCTAACAGGACCATCGCACCATATTTATATAGCCTATGGAGCTAATCGCTATTATTCCCCGTTCCATATTATGGGGGTTAAAACCCCCGCTATCTCTTTGTCTTTTTTACAGGTAAACGAAGAAGACGATGAGCTGGTGATGTGCTATTGGTTCATTCAAATAAAAAAGGCGCGCGTGTTTTGTTACAGCATAAGTGTTGATTTTATATATTATAATTACTCATTATTATATTAACAAATGCAAGCGAATGGCTCAGTGGTGGATGTGTTTTCCAAGAATCATTGGGACCTGGGTTCGATTCCCAGGTCCCCCAAAAGCTCTATATTATTTTTCATAACGTGATTGCATATAAGCATTTAAAGGCGTTCCACCATGGACTCCCACATCCCAGGCGCCAGGTGTCTACAAGCAGTAATCCAATGGCCAGGAGATGATAGTCATCATGATCCTCAGTCAACGCTTGCACAGCTAATTCCAAAGGTCAACGTGGTTGAATAGCTTGATGGGCCACATAAATTCCAGACAAACCTCCTAATGGGCCAACACACCCCCCTGGTTTATTATTTTCTTATTTTCTTTCTTTTTATTTTCTTTTAATAACTATTATTATTATTATTTAATTAATTCACAAATAATTATTTTCATAATAAATTCAGAAACCTAAAATATTATTTATTTTTGTTATTTATTAATTTCACTATTAATTATTATTTTGTAAATAAATACTAATAAATTGATTTAGTTTAATTAGGGTTAATATTGAATATTTTTGCAATAAATAAAATAGATTAGAATTAGGGTTTTTTCTCTTGGCAACTTTTAATTTCTTTTTATTTTATTTTCATTAAAGACCTAAAAAAGCTAAAAAATATTTTTTTCTTTTAATTAATTAATTAATTAGTAAATTAGGTTTAATTTGAATTAATTGCAAAAAAGGACCAAAATTCCATTCTTTTCTCAAAAAGGGTCAAAACCCTAAGATTTTTCCCGATTCAATGTTATTTCGTGAATTATTCTTATTTTGATCATATTTATGCATCTGCTCCGAGAATGTAATAGATAATTAGGACTTTTATCGCTTTCTTTATCTTCTCGCAATTTACTTTTCCAAAGGGTTATGTTTTTGGCGATGTAAATACCCGACGCCTTGTAATAGCGTAGATTTACTTTCCGCAATTTATTTTACGCACAATTATTAACTGTTAACTATGCATGACAAGACTTGCCTGAAAATAAAATCAAAACGTAGCTCACAATGATACATGTGCAAAGATAATATAAACTGAAACTTGACACACTCGCACATGCCACTCCTAGGGTACGCCTCACTTGGTTGCCTCAACGTGGTCATTGAGTATAGGGTGTTTTAGAGGTCGCCCTCCTGTCTAAAGATCCAGTTGCCTCGAAATGGTTGCCTCGGATAAAAAAGGATCTAGGACATTAGGGTTACCGCTAAGGCGTCCTACCATTGCTTTGGTGACCACACATGTCCCTATAATCGAATTGACCCGAATAACTCCAACGACGGTGCTACCTACTTCTCAATAGTGGGATAGTACTGTCTAAAGGACTCTTACACAGCTTAATTCCTTAGAGTAGGTAGATTTCTCCTGGGTACTTTCTCTTTCAAAAAACAAAACAAACTTTTCGCACCTACACTTTCAAAAAGTTTTCAAACAAACACTTCATACACTCTTGAGGACTGATACAAGAGTTACCTAGAAGTTTTTCAAACTAAACTTTTTCAAAACCCATAAACACAAGAAAAGCAAACAATTTTTGAAAACATAGTGAGCAAGTACCTAAGAGCCCGTGGATAACCACATATAGAAAGGGTGCTAACACCTTCCCTTTCTATAATCTACCTCCCGAACCGAGATACATCTCGAAAAGGAATTTTGCTGTGCTTTTGTCCTTTCCTTGTTGGAGAAAATAAAAGACGGTGGCGACTCTTGCTTACCGCGACATTTCGCAAACCAGCATTTCAAAACAGTCAGTTCTATTTCCACCGATCACAGCACCTGATCGTCTCCAACTGCAAAATATGTCTCAGAATAAGAAAGAATCTTTCAAGGAATATGCTCAACGATGAAGAGAATTGGCATCTCAAGCTGAACCACCTCTGGCATAGAAAGAGCTAACTGGATTGTTCGTGGATAATTTTTCCCCTTTCTTTTAGGAGAAGATGATTGGTAGTGTGTCCTCCAGCTTCACAGACTGGTGACTATTGGCCAAAGATTAGAAGAATGAAGTGTCTAAAGCTGCTGAATATTCTAATGGTGAAAAGAAATACTTTGGGAACTTTCAGAAGAAGAAATGTGTATAAGCCAATGCTGTCTCGACTGAGAGAAGAGGATCCCTCCGTAGGCCTCAATGCATTGATCAAGCACAAGTAGCGGCTATTTCTCCCGCGGTCAATATTGAACCAATTCAGGTTCCCCAACGACAAAATATTGCGCAGAATCAGAATCGTAATGTAGGGAATATGGGTCAATTTGATCCCATCCCTATGACATACACTGAATTGTATCATTTAATGGTACATAAGGGCTTGATTAGAACTAGGCCTCTGATTCCTCGAGATCCTCCTCCAGACGGGTTCAAGACCTTTACTTTGAGTTTCATCAGGAAGTTATCGGTCATGATTTAGAAAGCTGCTACGCATTGAAAAACAAAGTGCAAGAATTGGTGAAAGCAAATATTATGACCTTCAAAGAGACATGTCCTAATGATATCAATAATCCTTTTCCAAAACAAAGTGGCTGAAGAATGAGTCGGAGTACCCCCAAGTCACTTCATAAAGCCAGTGTTTTAGACAGGACATCTCATCCTTGTTACTGATTAGTCACTAGGCCATTTTTCTTTCTGTTTGCATTTTTCCCTTGTTTATGTTAAAATTGTTGCTTTTGAATTTTGTTTGTACTTCCATGTTAATTTTAATGAAATGAGCATTGCAATATTTTATTCCAAATCATTTTCATTTACTTCTTTCAAATATATTTCTCTTGTTTACTCTCTTTATCGAGCTTTTTTTTATGCAAAGATTTGAGGGAGGATGATGAAAACGAAATACCCATAATTATTGTTGGTATGCTTTCGAATAAAACTTTGCTCATGATGTACATGCATTGTTTCAACTTCCAAACATTGGATAAATAAGAAAGTTAATCCCTTGTCAACCCCTTTGAGCCTAGAAGTTGGAGTTTCTTTCTATATGAAAAAACCTGTAATCTTAAACTGGGGATGGGTAGTTCTCAATTAATTTGGATGTGCATTCAATTACAAGAGAAATCGTGCAAGACACCTTTCAATAAAGTTTGCAATCAAGCTTTGCTCCGCACACAACAAGAAGGTTCAAAGATGTCTAAAATCAAAAGTGACGATGATGGTTCCCCGTAATCTTTAAGCAAGATAGTCATTATCTTTACAAAAAGAAAAATGAAATGAAAAGAAAAATAAAAAAAATCGTTAAGTCAAAACCTATGAAGGAGACTTATGCAAAAAACTAGGACATCCCATTGATTGTAATCTCAAATGAGACAGTTCAGGCAAAAGTTGGGAATAATAAATTCAATCAGAAGAGGTCTTCAAATCCTCAAAATTCCCCACCAAAGTTGACAAAAGTCCTCAAAAGAATAAAATGTTTAAAGAAGAAGTGACTGCCATTCTAAAAATTCATTGGTTTATGAATCATCGCCATTGCTACCATCAGTTCAATTCCAAAATCTCTTGAAACCTGAATGCATAGTTTGAATTAAATGAGCGTAGGACTGAAGAAAATCACAAAGATTGGGCTGCGTACAAATAAACTTTGAGCCTTTATCCTTTATTTCTTAAACCGTGAACCAAACCACGTTACAACCCTCAAAAGACCTAATTGAAGCCAGATTTATTTTGAAAGCATACTACAATAAGGTTGCGTAAACTGACTCCTAAGATCTTTTTCAAATCATTTGTCTTGGTATTTCCATGCCTTTGCTTTCTATTTCAATTTAAAAGTATAAACCATTGTGATTTGACCAGTGATGCATTTTCTATACACCAATAATATCATTTCAAAAATGATTTTGAATTCAAAACTTTTGCATGAAAATTTTGCTTTAAAATTACCATGTTGAATGAACAATTTTTGCTTGCAAACAAGCTTTCCTCGTCAAGGAATTTCAAACAGCTAAGAAACTTGGTCAGTGATCCAATCAGGGGCAAGTATCTTCCAGATCCAGTTGTGAATCAGTTCAAGATTTGTTGATCAGTGCGAGTTTTCTCATAATTGGTTAGCCAAAAGATCAATTCAAGGCTCATATTGGAGCATTCCTTTTTAATAGTCATTTCAAGAACTAAATCCATGATTAGTTTGTTCTCAACAGTCAACTAATCTGGGACAAATCCCCAAGCAGCTCTCCATGTCCTTCCTCAAAAGATCATCAGTTCAATACAGTTTACAAGTGTGACAAATATGGTTTCAAGACATTTTATTTCCAAGAAAATTTGGCTGATTTCTTCGTGTTAAGGAATCAAACTTCCAATCTTACCTCCACAAAAGAGTCAAACTCCATTGTCGTAAACGTCTGCATTACATGCATAGATCATTCATATATCGTTCATATATCATGCATAACAAAATTCATATATAATGCATAACAAGAGTGTTTCATCCTCATTTTCATTTCCCGAGGTATTGTTACAGTCGACATGTCACCTTGAGATCAAAGCCCAACTTACTTGGAACTTACCAAAGCAGATGTCAGTTCGCCTGTTCCTCTCTTTCGTCCAACGCTAATATTGGATGATTTTTTTTCTCTCTTTTGTCCAATGCTAATCTTGGATGAGTTGCTTCTCCCTTTCGTCCAATGCTAATCTTGGATGAGTTGTTTCTCTCTTTCGTCAAATTCTAATCTTGGATGAGTTGTTTCTCTCCTTCGTCTGATGCTAATCTTGAATGAGCTGTCTTTCTTTCCATCTAATGCTAATCTTGGATATGTTGTTTCTCTTTTTCATCCAAAGCTAATATTGAGTGTGTTGTTTCTATTCCAAAGCTAATATTGGGTTTATTGCCATTTTCTCTTTTTCGTTCAAAGCTAATATTGGGTGTGCTATTTCTATTCCAAAGCTAATATTTGATTTATTGTTGTTTTTCTTTTCTATCCAATGCTAATATTGGGTGTGCTACTTTTCACTTTCAACCAATGCTAATCTTGGATATCATGTTTCTCCATGCCATCCAAAGCCAATATTGGATGTCATGATCTTTTCTTTCATCCAAAGTCAATATTGGATGCCGTCATCTTTTGCTTTCATCCAAAGTCAATATTGAATGTCATGATATTTTCTTTCATCCAAAGACAACATTGGATGTCATGATCTATTCTTTCATCCAAAGCTAATATTGGATGTCGTGATCTTTTGCTTCCATCCAAAGCCAATATTGGATTCCGTGATCTTTGTTGTTATTGAAATCCAATATTGGATGCCATGATCTTTTGCTTCCATCCAAAGCCAATATTTGATGTCATGATCTTTTCTTCCATCCAAAGCCAATATTGGATGCCGTGATCTTTTTCTTTCATCCAAAGCCAATATTGGTTGTCATGATCTTTGTTGCTGTCCAAAGCCAATTATTCGATATCATTCCTTTTCCCTTCATTCAATGTAAATAATTGAATGTTGTGGTCATCCTTCATCCAAAGCCAATTATTAAATGTCATGGTTATTTTTCTTATCTCATTTAAAGCAAATCATTGGATGTTGTAATCTTTTCTCTCATCTAAAGCCAATTATTAGACGTTAAGTTTTCCCTTCATCCAAAGTAGGTTATTGGATGTTGTGTTTCTTCTCCGTCCAACGTCTTTCCTGGATGACTCTGACGTAGCTTCAGATTTGGTCTCATCCCACATCTAATTTTTGTTGTACCCCAAAATTTGCCCTCTCAATTATCAAGGCCTTTCTCACAAGGATTCTCAAGGTTCAAGCTTGCACAAGTACTTTGGAATTTTCCAGTACCAAAATTAAAAGGAAACTGTCAAAAAGGGAGAAAACAGATAAAAATAACATTTTGACAAATTTGAAGGAAAATAGGTCTCCATCTTTCTACACCTTTCGACCAGACTAGGACAACACAACATTCGTTTTCACCAGCTGTGTGTCCTTCAATTGGACCAACTGTGTGTTCTTCGAATGGCCCTTTTCAGAAGGTTATTAACTTCTAAATCGAAAGAAGCTTTTAGAAGATTATTGACTTTTGAATTGAAGAAAACCAAAAGGAAGCCTTTCCCTCAGTCGAAGCTTGTGGTTGAAACAAGCTAATTCCCAGTCGAATCTTGGATCAAAACAAATATGTTTCCCAATCGAAAGCCCGTGTTCGAAGGAAGCAATGTTGCCCAATCGAAGCATGTGGATCGAAACAAACATAAAGGGAGTCATTGCCTTTTAGAGTGAGGGAGGTTCCTGGCTTCTGAGTCGAAGGGTATTCCCAAGTTGCATTCGAAGGAGGCTCCTTCTCAAAACGAAGGATGTACCTAAACTTGCATTCGAAGGAGGCTTTAAGTTCAAAATGAAGGATGTAATCCAAGTTGCATTCGAAGGAGGTTTCAAATCCAAATGAAGGATGCACCTCAACTTGCATTCGAAGGAGGCTTAGAGTCAGTCGAAGGGTGCTAGATCGAAGGAGACCTATTTTCCTTCAAATTTGTCAAAATGTTATTTTTATCTGTTTTTTCCCTTTTTGACAGTTTCCTTTTAATTTTGGTACTGGAAAATTCCAAAGTACTTGTGCAAGCTTGAACCTTGAGAATCCTTGTGAGAAAGGCCTTGATAATTGAGAGGGCAAATTTTGGGGTACAACAGTTGCCCCTATTCAATTTTCTTAAACCTGAGGATATAGATTGGCTTTTGAGCCTTTCGTGATCCGAAGGTGGGAGATAATTGAACACTAGAGTGCCCAAAAATTTGCGCTCGCATGGTGTAGTATCAGCATTGTGATGTCGGGAATAGGCTTACAGATGCCATTTGGAGATTGTGGATAGTTGTTGGAGTTGGGCTTAAAAGATGCCACCCAAGAATGTTTGTTGTAGGTGAGTGGGTGAGTATCAGAAAGGTATCCATTTTTGGAATATCTCTGAACTGCGAGTCTGAATAAGCAATAGATTGACATCCATGTTTAGAGAATCCATAAACTGTTTTCAGAAGTTTTGAAGTTGAATAAGCAATAGATCAACATCCATGTTGGGAAGCATCCATAAACTGTTTTCAAAGGTTGAATTTGAATAGTGATCAGTCCGTGTAGAACTTCATTCGAAATTTCCTGAAAAGGAAACTGTGTGGAGTTACTTTATGATGAGTCCGTGTAAAAATGCATCTGAATTTGAGAAGGAAACGGTGTAGGGTTGCTTCATGATGAGTCCGTGTAAAACTGCATCTGGAATTGAGAAGGAACCGGTGTAGGGTTGCCTAATGATGAGTCTGTGTAAAACTGCATCTTTGAAAGGAGAAGGAACCGGTGTAGGGTTTCCTGATGATGAGTCAGTGTAAAACTACATCTGAATTGAGAAGGAACCGGTGTAGGTTTGCTTCATGATGAGTCCGTGTAAAACTGCATCTAGAATTGAGAAGGAACTGGTGTAGGGTTGCCTGATGATGAGTCTGTGTAAAACTACATTTGAATTGAAAAGGAACCGGTGTAGGGTTGCTTCATGATGAGTCCATGTAAAACTGCATCTGGAATTGAGAAGGAACCGGTGTAGGGTTGCCTGATGATGAGTCCGTGTAAAACTGCATCTTGGAAAGGAGAAGGAACCGGTGTAGGGTTGCCTGATGATGAGTCAGTGTAAAACTACATCTGAATTGAGAAGGAACCGGTGTAGGGTTGCTTTATGATGAGTCCTTGTAAAACTGCATCTAGAATTGAGAAGGAACCGGTGTAGGGTTGCCTGATGATGAGTCAGTGTAAAACTGCATCTGGAATTGAGAAGGAACTGATGTAGGGTTTCCTGATGATGAGTCCGTGTAAAACTGCATCTTGGAAAGGAGAAGGAACCGGTGTAGGGTTGCCTGATGATGAGTCCGTATAAAACTGCATCTGAAATTTCCTGAGAAGGAACCTGTGTAGGGTTGCTTCATGATGGTCAAGTAGATGATTGTCCTGTCTGTTTCAGGAATTGTTTTGGAACTTGAAAAGGTTGATGGTATCCATCTGTTGATTGACCTTTTTCTGAAAAAGGTAAAACGTTAGTTGTATGCAATGTCATGATGTATGAAATGCACGATGTCATGATGTTCTCAAAGTAAATGAGATTGCGTTGTATGCACTTATCATGTATGTAAATAGGATGTATGAAATGCGAAATGTTAATGAATGTACTTTTGTCTGGGAAAATAAATCCTTGACAAATGATGGGGAGTCGTTAAATCCTGGGTTGCTGTTGAAGAGTATGTGTGTCTTCAATCTTTGTTGGAATGTTTCCACCGGGGATTCCTATTTTGTTGTTTGAGGAGAAACTTCGCTGGGGAATATTGAAAACTCTGTGGGGAGAATGTTTATTCCTGCTTGGGAAAAGAGTTCAGGAGTCTCGGTTGTCCGTTTCTCTACTGGGGAGTCGAAGTTGAACTGATATCTGGTCGGGTCCAGGTTTTACAGTAACTTGCTGGGGATAGTAGAGTAGTCTACTAAGGAAGAAGAGTTGTGGTCCTTTGATTTGTAGTGGTCGGAGAGGCAAACTCAAGTTTGGGAATCCTACCGTTTGTTGGGGAAATAAACCCTGTTGCTGGTCTGCTAGAGAGGTGACGACTTTGTTGGGGGAAAGTCTTTGAGGACTCTTGAGGTTTTTCCAGCTGGGGGAAGGTTTTCAAAGATTAAACTCTTGCTGGGAGTCATTCTATGAGAAGGATTTTGGGGATATTTGTCATTTCCCCTAGTAGCAAGTGTTTGTGACATTGCCAGAAAATGTTTAATTGTACGTAACCCTTCACTGAGATTGATGTTCAATGCCCCAAGTGACGGAGATGGAGACCTGCCCCTGGTTACTCTGCACTTCTTTGAGAGATTTCCTGGAATCTTGACTGGACTGCCCCAGGTGTGCTGGATAGTGACATGTCAACTCCCCCTGTTGATAGGAGATTCTTCAATGGAAGTGTCATCCTTTTTGAAGTGATTTTGTTCACTGAGAGGGCTTTCGTTCACTGGATATTCATTGTGTGAATTTCTCCGCTGTTAAACCAATAGCCATATGCAAACAATGATATTCAAGTAATGCAAAGTTTATGTTTGTCTTGAAGTTTTTTTTTTGAAAATGCATTTTAGCGAGTAAAGGAATTTTGTAAGAAAATTCAAACTCAGGATTTAGAGCAAAGCCTTACAGGAGTCAGGATACCTTTTGTAACAGTATGCTTTCGAACTAGCCCATGCTTCAATTAGGACTTTTGAAGGGTTATAACGTGGCTTGGTTCACAGTTTAAGAAACAAAGGATAAAGGCTCAAAGTATATTTGTACCCACCCGCTCTTCGTGATGTTCTTCAATCCTAAACTCAGTTAATTGTGCGTCGAACTCTATTCGAATTTGGAACGACGTTTTTGGTGATGGTTCACACAAGTTGAATTTGTTGGAAGGCAGTCATTTTTGCAACATTTTTCATGTTGTTGAGGATTTGTGGTGACCTCGTTCTTTTGATTTGTTATCCCTAACTTTTGCCTAACTGTTCCTGTTTTCGAGATTACAGTCAGCGGGATGCCCCAAATTTCTTAGGCCTCCTTTGTAGGTTTTGGCTTAATGGGCTTTTCCTTTTTTTTTAGAGATAATGACTTCCTATGAGATAAGGAACCACCTCTGTCTTTTGATTCCAGAGGAATGCTTTTGATGTCGTTCGTTGTATTACGAACTGAGAGTTTGCAACTTCAATGCGTATCTTTTGAATTAACTGAGTGACTACCCTGCTCCGAGTTTAAAGGTTTCAATTTGTGTTTAAAACAGAAAACTTCTACTTCTTTGGCTCGAAGGGGTTGACTAGGGATTATCTTCCTTATAACTCCAGTGTTTAGGATTTGAAAGAAACGCCTGTACATCGTCAGCAAGGTCTGTTCAATAGCATACTTTATGAGATTATGGCATTGTTTCGTCATCCTCCCTCTAAAGGCTTGTAACTTTTAGCAAGAGTTAAATGTCATAAAGAGAGTAAAAAGCACAGTTTAAATGTAATGAAAATGAGTGGATCAAATCAAGACAAACATATGCAATGCATTAATGAAACAAAGTTTGACATTAATAGATCATTGTTTGAATAACAAAAGGAATTACAACTTGAAAATTCAAATGAAACAAAGACGCTCTCAATGATTTTCCAAAGGAGCATTGATTATGCTGGAGTCTGCGGAGGACCAAACTCAATCTCCTTGGCATCAATCAAATTCTGAATCTTGTACTTCAATGCCCAACAATCGTTAGTATCATGCCCGGGACTGTCAGAATGATAAGCGCATGTTGCATTAGGATTGTAGTTAGGAGAAGAAGTCTTGGGGTTTGGATGAGGTCCTATCAATGCAATCAGATTCATCCTCAACAAGTGTTGCAGCGCTTGAGACAGCGGCATGTTGATGTTGGTGAACTGTATTTTAGGCTCGTCTGGCCTTCGTTGATTTCCCTTTTTTGCTGTTGTCGGTGTGACGTAGAACCAGAGATCATAACTGCCCCTACGTGTTGGTCACGATGATTCTTTTGACTGTACACATCATTGGACTCTTTCTTCCCACTGTAAGGCTTTTTCTGAGCATCAGAAGGTGTAGCTTCTTGAATCTTCCCACTTTTGATGCAAGCTTTGACCCTTTCGCCAGTCAGTATTAGCTCGGTGAACCCGGCTGAAGAACTTCCGATCAAGTGTTTGAAGAAAGGCCATGTCAAAGTTCCCATGAAGATGTCAATCAGCTCCCTGTCAGTTAAAGGGGGTTGCACTCTACCAGCCAGATCTTTCCACTTTTGAGCGTATCCTTTGAAACTCTCATTGGAACCCATGGTCATGTTCTGCAATTGCACACGAGTTGGTGCAAGATCAGCGTTATACTGATACTGTTTGTAAAAAGCAGCAGCTAAATCCTCCCAGGTGTGGATGCGAGAACTCTCCAATTGATAAAACCACTCGAGTTGAGTCCCCACCAAGCTTTCTTGGAAGAAATGGATCCAAAGCTTTGGATCAGTTGTGTATGGTTGAATCTTGCGGACATAAGACTTTAAGTGCATCTTAGGGCAAGAAACTCCATCGTACAGGGAAAAGGTAGGGAATTTGAACTTTGGAGGGATGACCACTCCAGAAACCAAACCCATGTTTCCTAAATCCAAGCCAGGTACTTGTTGAATCTCCATAGCACTGAGGCGATCCTCCAACTGTTTGTATTTGTCATCAGCAGGAGGATATTGTTCCTCGGAGTAGCCAACTTCTACTTCATCAATCTCCAAATTGTGGTCTTCTTCGAGACCATCCCCTATGTTGGATGGAGTTGAAAGATCTAGGGTTTTAGGTCTTCTTCTCAAGTTTAAGACGCCTATTGACTTCTTGGACTTTTTCTTCTTTTCTTTGAGAAGGAGAGCTTTTAGGTCCTCTTGCCCTTTACCCATAGCCAGAAGCATTTGTTGGAACTGCGCGTTTTGAGCTTGGAGATCTTTCACCATTTGTTCCATATCCATCTTACTGAAATAAACAGTAGAAAGATAAGGAGACCTGTATGGGAGAAACCTGTCATGATGCAATGCATGATATGTGGATGCATGTTTCCAAGAATCTCGCGGGGTAAACACAAGAAAATGTTAGAGGTTGAACTTCGATCAACATCTTTGATTGGAGAACTTTGTATCGGTGGATGTCTTTCCACAAGAATCAAGCTCACCATGTCAAGTGGGTCATAGCCCCTGATTCAAGTTGTTGCACTTGATTTTTGACGGCGTTTGTTTAGAGGATAACCCTCTTGCCCCTTGGTAGACATCTGGTTCAATGTGACCCTGCATCGAAAGACCCTCGAGATCCTTGAAATGGTTATTGAAAATGCTATGGTATGAAGTTATGATGTTATGTGCATGTATGCAAAAGTAAGCAAGTGTATATACAGACAGTCATATTCACACAGAGCAAACAAGTCCTTAGGTTTAGGCTTGCATGGAGTTTAGGCATTACCCTCTTTCAGTTTAGTTGGTTTAAACCTGTCCTAAAAATAGTAACCGGGTTCTAGAGGATCTCAATATCACTGACTACCCTCAATCGGTCATAATTCCAGTTTAGCAACCTTTTCTTGCGGACAGAATCATCGCGAGAGTTTAGTCTCAATGAGTGTAGCATACTGCTACTGTTCTATGGCCAAGTTGGTCAATTTAAGGTTCTAAGGTCAGTTGGTGCTTAATGACTCCTTAGAAGACCCATATTCTCCTCGTTCCAACACAAGGGATATCGGTACAGACCAAGGTGTCACACCAACGTAGCTACTGCTTCATCCGTGTCGGTCTACGCCGGACAGATCCCTCACAGTTTATTGCTACTTACCTAAAGGTATCCCCAGATCCGAGTTAGGATCTATAGAACTCCGATACAAGCCCACAAAA
Source organism: Vicia faba (assembly GCA_948472305.1). NCBI lineage: Eukaryota > Viridiplantae > Streptophyta > Magnoliopsida > Fabales > Fabaceae > Vicia > Vicia faba. Next base: position 1,428,178,777 of record OX451741.1, on the reverse strand, counting down.
TTTAAAGTATACAAAGCATACAATTGAAAACACAAGTGATCTAATCCTAAGGTACACCCCACTTATATGTATCCCCAGCAGAGTCGCCAGTTCTGTGATACGGTGGAAGAACTAACTTGGTTTTTTGCATTTGTGTTCACAAATGTTCGGTTTAGCAAGAGTCGCCACCAACTTTTTATTTTATCCAATGGAAAGGTCAAAAAGCACAGGAAAGACCTTTGAGATGTTTTCGTGGGTTCGGGGGTAGATTATGAAAAGGGAAGGTGCTAGAACCCTTTTCATCCATGGTTATCCATGGGCTCTTAGTTACTTGTTTTAGATCACTTGCCTTTGCTTTTCAATTGTTTGAAATGATGCTTTGTGTGTGCGGTTTTGAAAATGTTTTGAAAAAGATGCCTTGTCTAGGCAACCTTTGTAATGATTTCTTGTTTGAATGTATACAAAGGTGTATGTCTTTTTGAAAGGTTTTCAATGTTTTGAAAGTTGTTTTGAAATTGTGTTGTGGAGTGTGTTTTGAAAAATAGCAAGGATGTTTTGCAAGATTTTTGATCAAGTAACTAAGAGTTTTCTACCCTATTTTACTCAAAGATCTTTCTTATGTTTTTAACCCTTTTAACAATGTTGTTTCACCATTGTATTTGGTGAACAACCTTGTGTTAGGATGTTAACGGGACAGGTGTGGGTCATCGTATAGACCATGATAGCAATAGTGTCAAGTATCTTTGGCAATTTTCTTGAGGGACTTGATCATTTTGTTTAGGCAACTCAGATAGCGTCATCGATGGACTATGATCATTTTGATTGTTTTTGTTTTGCCAAAATACTTGACATGCATAACATGGCCCATTTGTTTAGGAAACCAAGTGGAGATACCCTAAGGGTGCATGTGTGAATAGTGTGTTTGATTTGCATGCATTTTGTCTTGATTAGGGGTTTCCTACTCGTTGGTTTTATCTTTCCATACACACCTATTTACTAGCATTTGTATAAAGCAATAAAAATGTAGCAAATAAATATCCTACACTATTACAACCATATTGAAGTGCAGAAGAATATAAAGGAAAAAATAAGATAAAAAGAAGAAAAAATGAGCTCCTTCGATTCAGGCAGGAGCACCCTTCGATTTGCACTCTGCTGGCCTCCTTTGATTGGGAGTTCACACCAGTGAGGTCATGGCCTTCGATTGGGCTTTTGCACCAGTCAGGTCATATACTTCGATTGGAGGCTGGCACCAGCATGGGAGTGCCTTTCGTCTGAGCCTGGACTTAGTGCAAGTGTGCCTTTGGCTGGGCCTTTCTGCCTTGTTGCCTTCTTTGATTGGGCCAGTGAAATCAGTGTGAGCATGTCTCTGGCTGGGCCTAGAAGTCAGTGTGGAAACCAAAGGCTTCGTTTCATACTCCTGTCTCCTGTTTCTTTCGTTTGAACTTTTTGAACAGCAACATGGCATAAGGCCATGCTAGTATTGCCTTACAATCAGTTAATACTTAATGCATATTTAAGTAAACAAACAGCAAAACGAAAGGGGTTAGCTCTGAAAACATATTAAGTAGGTGGAAACGAAAAGAACCAAAGTGTTATGTACATGTTTTGAAATGAAAGGGAAGATTATTCACATACTATGCCATGAAACGAAAGGTTCAAGGGTAAGAGTTACTTACCTTGCTTCAGGCCTTGAATGGATGTGGGATTCGAACTTGAACTGCTACCTGGACGTTTCTAGAATTCGAAGAGTAGTCACAGAGGGTTTGCTTTTGGTTCGAAGAGTTGTCACAGAAGGTTGTCTTTGAGTTTGAACAAACTTATATGTGTGGGGTGTTCTTCAGAATCTAAAGAGGTGAGTGTTTGGGATTCTGGGTTTTGATTTCTCAAGTGTTGATGAACTTGAGAGTTTTGTTGTGTTTGATAAAATTTGGGAGATTCGTTCCTCTGGTCCAAAGATCCCTCTTTTAGCTTTGCAAAAATTCCTCTATTTATAGAGAAAGAATGGACATGTTGTCCAAAGCCAACCTTGCAAATAAATGATAAAATAATGTAACGTGAAAGTACATGTGGAGGCCCCTTGGCAGTTGGGGTGCAGAAAATAATAAAATAAGGCCCAGCTAGAAAGTAAATGTCCACTTGTTCCACAAAAGCAATATGAATGGTTCAGATGGGGTTGCTTCCTTCTGAAGGAAAATAGGCGCAAGGCTCAAGACAAACTTTTCTAAAAGGTAGTACTGTGCTATTAAGTGCAAGTGGTCTTAGACAACAAATGGGTAAAGGCCTAAAAAGGGAAGACACGTGGCCTAGCCTATGGGTCTAAATGTTCAACTTGATCTTTTGAGTCGAATCCTCCATCTTTCTACACCTTTCGACCAGACTAGGACAACACGACATTCGTTTTCACCAGCTGTGTGTCCTTCGAATGGACCAACTGTGTGTTCTTTGAATGGCCCTTTTCAGAAGGTTATTAAATTCTGAATCGAAAGAAGCTTTTAGAAGATTATTGACTTTTGAATTGAAAAAAACCAAAAGGAAGCCTTTCCCTCAGTCGAAGCTTGTGGTTGAAACAAGCTAATGCCCAGTCGAATCTTGGATCGAAATAAATAAGTTTCCCAATCGAAAGCCCGTGTTCGAAGGAAGCAATGTTGCCCAATCGAAGCATGTGGATCGAAACAAACATAAAGGGAGTCATTGCCTTTTAGCGTGAGGGAGGTTCCTGGCTTCTGAGTCGAAGGGTATTCCCAAGTTGCATTCGAAGGAGGCTTCTGCTCAAAACAAAGGATGTACCTAAACTTGCATTCGAAGGAGGCTTTAAGTTCAAAATGAAGGATGTAATCCAAGTTGCATTTGAAGGAGGTTTCAAATCCAAATGAAGGATGCACCTCAACTTGCATTCGAAGGAGGCTTAGAGTCAGTCGAAGGGTGCTGGATCCAAGGAGACCTATTTTCCTTCAAATTTGTCAAAATGTTATTTTTATCTGTTTTCTCCCTTTTTGACAGTTTCCTTTTAATTTTGGTACTGGAAAATTCCAAAGTACTTGTGCAAGCCTGAACCTTGAGAATCCTTGTGAGAAAGGCCTTGATAATTGAGAGGGCAAATTTTGGGGTACAACAGTTGCCCCTGTTCAATTTTCTTAAACCTGAGGATATAGATTGGCTTTCGAGCCTTTCGTGATCTGAAGGTGGAAGATAATTGAATACTAGAGTGCCCAAAAATTTGCGCTCGCATGGTGTAGTATCAGCATTGTGATGTCGGGAATGGGCTTACAGATGCCATTTGGAGATTGTGGATAATTGTTGGAGATGGGCGTAAAAGATGCCACCCAAGAATGTTTGTTGTAGGTGAGTGGGTGAGTATCAGAAAGATATCCATGTTTGGAACATCTCTGAACTGCGGGTCTGAATAAGCAATAGATTGACATCCATGTTTGGAGAATCCGTAAACTATTTTCAGAAGTTTTGAAGTTGAATAAGCAATAGATCAGCATCCATGTTGGGAAGCATCCATAAACTGTTTTCAAAGGTTGAATTTGAATAGTGATCAGTCCGTGTAGAACTTCATTCAAAATTTCTTGAAAAGGAAACTGTGTGGAGTTGCTTTATGATGAGTCCGTGTAAAACTGCATCTGAATTTGAGAAGGAACCGGTGTAGGGTTGCTTCATGATGAGTCCGTGTAAAACTGCATCTGGAATTGAGAAGGAACCGATGTAGGGTTGCCTGATGATGAGTCCGTGTAAAACTGCATCTTGGAAAGGAGAAGGAACCGGTTAGGGTTGCCTGATGATGAGTCAGTGTAAAACTACATCTGAATTGAGAAGGAACCGGTGTAGGGTTGCTTCATGATGAGTCAGTGTAAAACTGCATCTAGAATTGAGAAGGAACCGGTGTAGGGTTGCCTGATGATGAGTCCATGTAAAACTACATCTGAATTGAGAAGGAACCGGTGTAGGGTTGGTTCATGATGAGTCCGTGTAAAACTGCATCTGGAATTGAGAAGGAACCAGTGTAGGGTTGCCTGATGATGAGTCCGTGTAAAACTGCATCTTGGAAAGGAGAAGGAACCGGTGTAGGGTTTCCTGATGATGAGTCCGTTTAAAACTACATCTGAATTGAGAAGGAACCGGTGTAGGGTTGCTTCATGATGAGTCCGTGTAAAACTGCATCTAGAATTGAGAAGGAACCGGTGTAGGGTTGCCTGATGATGAGTCCGTGTAAAACTGCATCTGGAATTGAGAAGGAACCGGTGTAGGGTTTCCTGATGATGAGTCCGTATAAAACTGCATCTTGGAAAGGAGAAGGAACCGGTGTAGGGTTGCCTGATGATGAGTCAGTGTAAAACTGCATCTGAAATTTCCTGAGAAGGAACCTGTGTAGGGTTGCTTCATGATGGTCAAGTAGATGACTGTCCTATCTGGTTTCAGGTATTGATCTGGAACTTGAAAATGTTGATGGTAGCCATCTGTTGATTGACCTTTTTCTGAAAAAGGTAAAATGTTAGTTGTATGCAATGTCATGATGTATGAAATGCAGGATGTCTTGATGTTCTCAAAGTAAATGAGATTGCGTTGTATGAACTTATCATGTATGTAAATAGGATGTATGAAATGAGAAATGTTAATGAATGTACTTTTGTCTGGGAAAATAAATCCTTGACAAATGTTGGGGAGTCGTTAAATCCTGGGCTGCTGTTGAAGAGTATGTGTGTCTTCAATCTTTGCTTGGAATGTTTCCACCGAGGATTCCTATTTTGTTGTTTGAGGAGAAACTTCGCTGGGGAATATTGAAAACCCTGTGGGGAGAATGTTTATTCCTGTTTAGGAAAAGAGTTCAGGAGTCTCGGTTGTCCGTTGCTCTACTGGGGAGTCGAAGTTGAACTGATATCTGGTTGGGTCCAGGTTTCACAGTAACTTGCTGGGGATTGTAGAGTAGTCTACTGAGGAAGAGGAGTTGTGGTCCTTTAATTTGTAGTGGTCGGAGAGGCAAACTCAAGTTTGGGAATCCTACCGTTTGTTGGGGAAATAAACCATGTTGCTGGTCTGCTAGAGAGGTGACGACTTCATTGGGGGAAAGTCTTTGAGGATTCTTGAGGTTTTCCCAGTTGGGGGAAGGTTTTCAAAGATTAAACTCTTGCTGGGAGTCATTCTATGAGAAGGATTTTGGGGATATTTTTCATTGCCCCTAGTAGCAAGTGTTTGTGACATTGCCATAAAATGTTTACTTGTACGTAACCCTTCACTGAGATTGATGTTCAATGCCCCAAGTGACAGAGATGGAGACCTGCCCCTGGTTACTCTGCACTTCTTTGAGAGATTTCTTGGAATCTTGACTGGACTGCCCCAGGTGTGCTGGATAGTGACATGTCAACTCCCCCTGTTGATAGGAGATTCGTCAATGGAAGTGTCATCCTTTTTGAAGTGATTTTGTTCACTGAGAGGGCTTTCGTTCACTGGATATTCATTGTGTGAATTTCTCCGCTGTTAAACAAATAGCCATATGCAAACAATGATATTCAAGTAATGCAAAGTTTATGTTTGTCTTGAAGTTTTTTTTTTGAAAATGCGTTTTAGCGAGTAAAGGAATTTTGTAAGAAAATTCAAACTCAGGATTTAGAGCAAAGCCTTACAGGAGTCAGGATACCTTTTGTAACAGTATGGTTTCGAACTAACCCATGCTTCAATTAGGACTTTTGAAGGGTTGTAACGTGTTTTGGTTCACAGTTTAAGAAACAAAGGATAAAGGCTCAAAGTATATTTGTACCCACCCGATCTTCGTGATGTTCTTCAATCCTAAACTCAGTTAATTGTGCGTCGAACTCTATTCGAATTTGGAACGACGTTTTTGGTGATGGTTCACACAAGTTGAATTTGTTGGAAGGCAATCATTTTTACAACATTTTTCATGTTGTTGAGGATTTGTGGTGACCTCGTTCTTTTGATTTGTTATCCCTAACTTTTGCCTGACTGTTCCTGTTTTCGAGATTATAGTCAGCGGGATGCCCTAAATTTCTTAGGCCTCCTTTGTAGGTTTTGGCTTAGTGGGCTTTTCCTTTTTTTTTGAGAGATAATGACGGCCTATGAGATAAGGAACCACCACTGTCTTTTGATTCCAGAGGAATGCTTTTGATGTCGTTTGTTGTATTACGAACTGAGAGTTTGCGACTTCAATGCGCATCTTTTGAATTAACTGAGTGACTACCCTGCCCCAGGTTTAAAGGTTTCAATTTGTGTTTAAAACAGAAAACTTCTACTTCTTTGGCTCGAAGGGGTTGACTAGGGATTATCTTCCTTATAACTCCAGTGTTTAGGATTTGAAAGAAACGCCTGTACATCGTCAGCAAGGTCTGTTCAATAGCATACTGTTATGAGATTATGGCATTGTTTCGTCATCCTCCCTCTAAAGGCTTGTAACTTTTAGCAAGAGTTAAATGTCATAAAGAGAGTAAAAAGCACAGTTTAAATGTAATGAAAATGAGTGTATCAAATCAAGACAAACATATGCAATGCATTAATGAAACAAAGTTTGACATTAATAGATAATTGTTTGAATAACAAAAGGAATTACAACTTGAAAATTCAAATGAAACAAAGATCCTCTCAATGATTTGCCAAAGGAGCATTGATTATGATGGAGTCTCCGGAGGACCAAACTCAATCTCCTTGGCATCAATCAAATTCTGAATCTTGTACTTCAATGCCCAACAATCGTTAGTATCATGCGCGGGATTGTCAGAATGATAAGAGCATGTTGCATTAGGATTGTAGTTAGGAGAAGAAGTATTGGGTTTTGGATGAGGTTCTATCAATACAATCAGATTCATACTCAACAAGTGTTGCAACGCTTGAGACAACGGCATGTTGATGTTGGTGAACTGTCTTTTAGGCTCGTCCGGCCTTCGTTGATTTCCCTTTTGCTGTTGTCGGTGTGACGCAAAACTAGAGATCAGGACTGCCCCTACGTGTTGGTCACGACGATTCTTTTGACTGTACACAACATTGGACTCTTTCTTCCCACTATAAGGCTTTTTCTGAGCATCAGAAGGTGTAGCTTCTTGAATCTTCCCACTTTTGATGCCAGCTTCGACCCTTTCGCCGGTCAGTATTAGCTCGGTGAACCCGACTTAAGAACTTTCGATCAAGTGTTTGAAGAAAGTCCTTGTCAAAGTTCCCATGAAGATGTCAATCAGCTCCCTGTCAGTTAAAGGGGGTTGCACTCTACCATCCAGATCTCTCCACTTTTGAGCGTATCCTTTGAAGCTCTCGTTGGAACCCATGGTCATGTTCTACAATTGCACACGAGTTGGTGCAAGATCAACGTTATACTGATACTGTTTGTAAAAAGCAGCAGCTAAATCCTCCCAGGTGTGGATGCGAGAACTCTCCAATTGATAAAACCACTCGAGTTGAGTCCCTACCAAGCTTTCTTGGAAGAAATGGGTCCAAAGCTTTGGATCAGTTATGTATGGTTGAATCTTGCGGACATAAGACTTTAAGTGCATCTTAGGGCAAGAAACTCCATCGTACAGGGAAAAGGTAGGGACTTTGAACTTTGGAGGGATGACCACTCTAGAAACCAAACCCATGTCTCCTAAATCCAAGCCATGTACTTGTTGAATCTCTATAGCACTGAGGCGATCCTCCAACTGTTTGTATTTGTCATCAGCAGGAGGATATTGTTCCTCGGAGTAGTCAACTTCTACTTCATCAATCTCTCAAATTCATGGCTGCTTGGATTTGATTTGTTTGATCTTAGCTTGTTTCGAAATCAACTTTCTATGTTTCGATTTTGGATTGAATAATAGCATGAGTTTCTTTTGTTTAGTTTCATTTGTGAATTAAAATCCTTGAATAATCATAAAATTACTTGGTTTTCTATTTGTTCATGTACATTCATGCAATTTCATTTCGATTTATACCTTGTGATTACTAATACATGTTCTAATTGTTGCAATTTCATTTGATCTTATTTTTATCCCTCTCATGCTACTAACGAGTTTATCATTGTGAAGGTTTCCAAGAATTGCTTTAAGCATTCATTATCGCATAACGCATCTATAATTTTTATTCATTCCCTTTTCATTGTATTTTATTTAACTATTTCAATTTAATATTAAGTAATGTAAATATATAATTGTACATAATACTTTTGATTTTATATTTTATTCGATTCACTTGTAAATAAATTCAGGTTATGTAAATATTCTTTCCATTGCGTTGCAATTTTGAATTTTAATTCAAGTTAACTTTTGAAAATTGTATGGACGCATATAGTTTTCCCCGATCATTTGGATTTGATTCCTACATGAATGTACTTAACCAAGTGCAATGTTCAGTAATTTACACTTAAGCTTTAAATAAGTTTCCTCGTGTTGTTGGATTTGTCTGTATATTTTATTTGATACAGGGATTCTTATCTGATACTGTGAGTCTTATTTGATATCTCGAGCCTTATCTGGTATCGTGAGCTTTATCCATCACCCTTGTGCTTTATCTGATTCCTCTCATGATCCATGCTTTCTTCGTCCGTGATTTATTTTCACGTGCTTTATCTGATGCTTGGAGTATTATCTGACATTTGGGTTTCTTTGATGCTGTCGGCTTGTGATTTATTTTCACCTGAGGTTTGGTATACTCTTAGCTTCTTTATCTGTCTGTGGCTTTAAACCCAAAGGGATGGGAATACGGTATTGACTTTATCATGTCAAGTACTATTTTCTTATTCGCTCAATTCTCTTTACCATATCTTTTACCCTCCTTTACATAGGACACTCTCTTCATTTCTTCTCCCATTCTTTGATTTTCAAAACCTTCTCATCTTTTTCAAAATCTTTTTTGTTTATAAACTCGAACGACTTTCATAATAAACATCGACTTTGCCGAATGCCTTTTCTTTTAAAACTTCTTTTCTTTAAACAAACTTCAATTCATTTAATCATACTTTGACATCTTTCAAAATTAACAAAAAACACTTCAACTCATTCAAACCTTTTTGTGCGCTTGTGCACCTTTTATCCTTCAAAACTATTTCAAGATTAGACATATTCAATTATATTCAAGAAACATTCTCCTATCCCTATGGTTATAAAGGTGTCGACTTTTCTACTTGATTACCAGAGGCGTTCTCAAACCCCCACTCATGCTGACGCATGGTCCATCTTTCCCACACCTAGTGGGCATTAGTCGAGATTTCTCTCCTAAAAATGGCGACTTGTCTCTTCGTTTAAAGTCGTTCAACAAACAAGTATTTTCTAGTCGAACTACGGTGCTCTGACTTTCCCGTTGCACGAGGGAGTACGTAGGCACTAAGTCTTACAACCCAAGGCGAGCAAAAATAATAAAAAAACATTTTATTTTCTTTTGTTTGCAAATACTCATTCATTCTTTCCCTTTAGCGAGTAAGCCTTTAGATAACACACCTTTTAAAAGAAAACAAACAAAGTGGATCCTACAGAGTACCGTAGATGCTTAGGGTTCTAATACCTTACCTTTGCATAACTGACCCCCGTACCTTAATCTCTGATATTTTACTTTATTGTGGGTTTTGTTCCCTTTTTTCCCATTTCCCTTTGGAAACAATAAAGTGCCGTGGAGACTTCATTGAGTGAGACAAGTTAATTGATGGCTTAATTTCAAATCTTTATCGCTTCATCTCTCATTGTTCGCATTCTCTTTTTGCACGGTGCAATAGTTTGGCGACTTCACTGGGGACTCTTTCATAAGGGGTCAATCCTAGATTTGTTTGTTTCTTTTCTATGAGTGTGTATATATTGTTTTACTTGCTATTTATTACTTCCCATTATCATATATACGTCTGTCTGGATATTCCTAGTTTTTCAGGGTGCTTGGTGATTTCTCATTAGTCCTCTACTCAGACTTGGGAGACCTTAAGATAGGACGGGCGGTATAGTCATGTTTAATTTGAGGGAGTAATCCCAAAAAAGGAGACATGAGATCCCCCATCCAATGGAGACCCCTTTGACTGTAGTTTCATTTATCGAGTAATCGGAAGACGTGCTGCTTTTGACATGGGAGCCTGCTGAAGCTGAGGACCGTTGAACTCTTAAACCATCTTGGCCTTTTAGGTGTAGTGCGGAAACTATGACAGAGTAATCCGAAAATTGTTGTCATGCGATGCTATGCTCAGACGAGTTTTTCCTGAGAATATTACTAATTACCGAGTTAATCAAAACGTTGGTAATATCCGATGGAAGGATGTAGTCTCTGGGAACCTTTTAGAACCTTTGTTCAACAAGTGATAAACTATTATTCCTTGCCTTGTGGGTAGTACATTCGACTCCATGCTCTTGAATTTGAAATGTGATCCTGTTACTGTTCAGTTTATTTCATAACATTTCATATCATTTGCATCCTCTACATCATTCTTCATACATCCAAGTTCTTCAGGATCTTATTCCTAGTTGTTTTTTTCTTCTAGTTAGTCGTCTACCGCCAAGGTGATTCTTCAACACAACTACGGGACTAGAGCTATCGTCATATTGAGAATGGAAAACCAAGAGCAGCATAACTTGGAAGTCATAATGGAAATCCATGAGTTGAAGTCAGGCATGGCCAAACTTACTGAGATGATGCAAGTCCTGATTTCCAGAGGAGAGCCACTTCAAAGGACTGTGATGTCTGAAATCCCAACTACTGTTGTTGACACTCAACCTATCCAACATACATCTACTACATGGCCAGAGTTTGGGATGCCTCATATCTACTCTCCGCCTGTCGCAATTACTTTAATAGTTGGCCAGTCTTCCTGACCAGTCTTTCAGGCTCCAGTTTTCACTGATCCTCAACCAATCATTCATACTACTTCTCGTCAACCTGCTGCACAAGCTGCTTTTGGGAACCCTCCCTTTGAGTACCATGATGTCAGTCCTCAAAGTGTGAGTTAGAGAGACTTTGGTGAGCTTGAAGATTTAAAATAACAATATCAGACTTTAGAGAAGAGATTTAGAGCTATTGAAGGAAAAGTGTTCTTCAGTGTTGATGATGACAACATGTGCCTAGTTTCTGATATGGTTATGCCTGCTAAGTTCAAGACTCCCGAGTTTGAAAAATACAAGGGACATACTTGTCCAAGAAGCCACTTGGTGATGTACTTTCGAAAGATTTATGCTTACACAAAGAATGACAAGCTTCTTATCCATTGTTTCCACGATAGTCTGAGTGAAGCTTCATTGAAATGGTATATGGGACTTTATAAAGGCCGTATCTAATGCTTCCAAGATCTTGTTGATGCTTTCATAAAGAAATACAAATACAACCTTGACATGGCACCTGATCGTCTCCAACTGCAAAATATGTCTCAGAATGAGAAAGAATCTTTCAAGGAATATGCTCAACGATGAAGAGAATTGGTATCTCAAGCTGAACCACCTCTGGCAGAGAAAGAGCTAACTGGATTGTTCGTGGATAATTTGTCCCCTTTCTTTTGGGAGAAGATGATTGGTAATGTGTCCTCCAACTTCACAGACTGGTGACTATTGGCCAAAGATTAGAAGAATGAAGTGTCTAAAGCTGCTGAATATTCTAATGGTGAAAAGAAATGCTTTGGGAACTTTCAGAAGAAGAAATATGTAGAAGCCAATGCTGTCTCGACTGAGAGAAGAGGATCCCTCCGTAGGCCTCAATGCATTGATCAAGCACAAGTAGCGGTTATTTCTCCCGTGGTCAATACTGAACCAATTCAGGTTCCCCAACGACAAAATATTACGCAGAATCAGAATCGTAATGTAGGGAATATGGGTCAATTTGATCCCATCCCTATGACATACACTGAATTGTATCATGCAATGGTGCATAAGGGCTTGATTACAACTAGGCCTCTGATTCCTCGAGATCCTCCTCCAGCCGGGTTCAGGACCTTTACTTTGAGTTTCATCAGGAAGTTATCGGTCATGATTTAGAAAGCTGCTACGCATTGAAAAACAAAGTGCAAGAATTGATGAAAGCAAATATTATCACCTTCAAAGAGACAGGTCCTAATGATATCAATAATCCTTTTCCAAAACAAAGTGGCTGAAGAATGAGTCGGAGTACCCCCAAGTCACTTCATAAAGCCAGTGTTTTAGACAGGACATCTCATCCTTGTTACTGATTAGTCACTAGGCCATTTTTCTTTCTATTTGCATTTTCCCCTTGTTTATGTTAAAATTGTTGCTTTCGAATTTTGTTTGTACTTCCATGTTAATTTTAATGAAATGAGCATTGCAATATTTTATTCCAAATCATTTTCATTTACTTCTTTCAAATATATTTCTCTTGTTTACTCTCTTTATCGAGCTTTTGTTTATGCAAAGATTTGAGGGAGCATGATGAAAACGAAATACCCATAATTATTGTTGGTATGCTTTCGAATAAAACTTTGCTCAGGATGTACATGCATTGTTTCAACTCCCAAACATTGGAGAAATAAGAAAGTTAATCCCTTGTCAACCCCTTTGAGCCTAGAAGTTGGAGTTTCTTTCTATACGAAAAAACCTGTAATCTTAAACTGGGGATGGGTAGTTCTCAGTTAATTTGGCTGTGCATTCAATTACAAGAGAAATCGTGCAAGACACCTTTCAATAAAGTTTGCAATCAAGCTTTGCTCCGCACACAACAAGAAGGTTCAAAGATGTCTAAAATCAAAAGTGACGATGATGGTTCCCCGTAATCTTTAAGCAAGATAGTCATTATCTTTACAAAAAGAAAAATGAAATGAAAAGAAAAATAAAAAAAAACGTTAAGTCAAAACCTATGAAGGAGACGTATGCAAAAAACTAGGGCATCCAGTTGATTGTAATCTCAAATGGGACAGTTCAGGCAAAAGTTGGGAATAATAAATTCAATCAGAAGAGGTCTTCAAATCCTCAAAATTCCCCACCAAAGTTGACAAAATTCCTCAAAAGAACAAAATGTTTAAAGAAGAAGTGACTGCCATTCTAAAAATTCCTTGGTTTCTGAATCATCGCCATTTCTACCATCAGTTCAATTCCAAAATCTCTTGGAACCTGAATGCATAGTTTGAATTAACTGAGCGTAGGACTGAAGAAAATCACAAAGATTGGGTTGCGTACAAATAAACTTTGAGCCTTTATCCTTTATTTCTTAAACCGTGAACCAAACCACGTTACAACCCTCAAAAGACCTAATTGAATCCAGATTACTTTTGAAAGCATACTACAACAAGGTTGCGTAAACTGACTCCTAAGATCTTTTTCAAATCATTTGTCTTGGTATTTCCATGCCTTTGCTTTCTCTTTCACTTTAAAAGTATAAACCATTGTGATTTGACCAGTGATGCATTTTCTATACACCAATAATATCATTTCAAAAATGATTTTGAATTCAAAACTTTTGCATGAAAATTTTGCTTTAAAATTACCATGTTGAATGAACAATTTTTGCTTGCAAACAAGCTTTCCTCGACAAGGAGTTTCAAACAGCTAAGAAACTTGGTCAGTGATCCAATCAGGGGCAAGTATCTTCTAGATCCAGTTGTGAATCAGTTCAAGATTTGTTGATCAGTGCGAGTTTTCTCATAATTGGTTAGCCAAAAGATCAATTCAAGGCTCATACTGGAGCATTCCTTTTTAATAGTCATTTCAAGAACTAAATCCATGATTAGTTTATTCTCAACAGTCAACTAATATGGGACAAATCCCCAAGCAGCTCTCCATGTCCTTCCTCAAAAGATCATCAGTTCAATACAATTTACAAGTGTGACAAATATGGTTTCAAGACATTTTATTTCCTAGAAAATTTGGCAGATTTCTTCGTGTTAAGGAATCAAACTTCCAATCTTACCTCAACAAAAGAGTCAAACTCCATTGTCGTAAACGTCTGCATTACATGCATAGATCATTCATATATCATTCATATATCATGCATAACAAAATTCATATATAATGCATAACAAGAGTGTTTCATCCTCATTTTCATTTCCCGAGGTATTGTTGCAGTCGACATGTCACCTTGAGATCAAAGCCCAATTTACTTGGAACCTACCAAAGCAGATGTCAGTTCGTCTGTTCCTCTCTTTCGTCCAACGCTAATATTGGATGTTTTTTTTCTCTCTTTTGTCCAATTCTAATCTTGGATGAGTTGCTTCTCCCTTTCGTCCAATGCTAATCTTGGATGAGTTGTTTCTCTTTTTCGTCAAATTCTTATCTTGGATGAGTTGTTTCTCTCCTTCGTCCGATGCTAATCTTGAATGAGCTGTCTTTCTTTCCATCTAATGCTAATCTTGGATATGTTGTTTCTCTTTTTCATCCAAAGCTAATATTGAGTGTGTTGTTTCTATTCCAAAGCTAATATTGGGTTTATTACCATTTTCTCTTTTTCGTCCAAAGCTAATATTGGGTGTGCTATTTCTATTCCAAAGCTAATATTTGATTTATTGTTGTTTTTCTTTTCTATCCAATGCTAATATTGGGTGTGCTACTTTTCACTTTCAACCAATGCTAATCTTGGATATCATGTTTCTCCATGCCATCCAAAGCCAATATTGGATGTCATGATCTTTTCTTTCATCCAATGTCAATATTGAATGCCGTGATCTTTTGCTTTCATCCAAAGTCAATATTGGATGTCATGATATTTTCTTTCATCCAAAGCCAATATTGGATGTCATGATCTATTCTTTCATCCAAAGCCAATATTGGATGTCGTGATCTTTTGCTTCCATCCAAAGCCAAAATTGGATTCCGTGATCTTTGTTGTTATTGAATCCAATATTGGATGCCATGATCTTTTGCTTCCATCCAAAGCCAATATTGGATGCCATGATCTTTTCTTCCATCCAAAGCCAATATTGGATGCCGTGATCTTTTGCTTTCATCCAAAGCCAATATTGGTTGTCATGATCTTTGTTGTTGTCCAAAGCCAATTATTCGATATCATTCCTTTTCCCTTCATTCAAAGAAAATAATTGAACGTTGTGGTCATCCTTCATCCAAAGCCAATTATTGAATGTCATGGTTATTTTTCTTATCTCCTTCAAAGCAAATCATTGGATGTTTTGATCTTTTCTCTCGTCTAAAGCCAATTATTAGACGTTAAGTTTTCCCTTCATCCAAAGTAGGTTATTGGATGTTGTGTTTCTTCTCCGTCCAGCGTCTTTCCTGGATGACTCTGACGTAGCTTCATATCTGGTCTCATCCCACATCTAATGTTCTTCTAGATGCTTTTGATTGTTTTTTCCAGAGAGTTGCTCGCCTCATTCAATTCCATTCTTAGATTCCGCTGCTTGCCTTTTCAGGGTTTGTCTCCCTTTCTCAAGTATTTATGGTTACTCCTTGTAACACTGACGGATATCCAGAATACCTTGTATTCCATAGCGTGTCTTTCCACGTCATTTCTTTCAATCTACCACAAATATTTTATTTCACATTTCTCCAAATTGTGTCTTGATTCTTTGCATTCATTCATAATATATGCTATCATCTCATCGCATCAGAGACGAAATTCAGGTCTGTTTATGTTTAATTACTTTCCACCTATCTGGCTAAAAGATAATTAAATAGGGGCAGTTGTTGCACCCTAAATTTCGCCCCTAATTTTTTTTAGTCGCACTTCCATATCGTATTTTGTTATTTGGTCGCAATCATCAATAAATATCTTCATTCATCACATTTGTAGCATTTAGTCGTATTTAAGTTGACCAAAACTCAGTTTAAATCGACGTTTGCATCATTTTGTAGTTGAAAAATACTTGATATTTCACTTCATGCATTTTTATCTCTTTACTTGTTTCTTGCATTGCTCCAAGTTGTTTATATGTCGATAATATTAATATTTCAGTTTTACAGACAGACTATTAAAAGCGATTCGACACTGTGCAGAAAATTAGCGAGAAAATATTTCAAGTTTTCACCTTTTACTGATCATTTTGTGAATCTACGTTTCACGTAGATCATGAAGGTATGTTCACTTTATTTTTTCGGTACAGTTTTAAGTCTCGTTTTTAATCGTAAGCGTTTGTTTAACCTGACAATTTTATTCTCATTTTATTTCGATTTTGACTATTTGTGTAATTTTTTATTAATCTTTGTGACATGTATTTTATTTTAATGTGTTCATTTCATTTTTTCGAATAGGTTAATGTCTATTTTTTAAACCGTTTTTAGTCATTTTGGGTCTCTTTTTTATTCAAAAAAAAAATTTAAGTGTATTATTTGTTAATCTTTTAGATTTTTACGTCTTTTTTATCATTATAGGGCTTTTTGGGCATAATTTTTTTTTGTTAAACTAAGCTTTGTTTTGATTGGTTGTAAGAAAAAGTGCAGGATCGATACAAATTAGAGAAAAAATAATAGCGAACGAAATTGCAAATCAGAAATTGCATTTTCCTCTTCAGCTTTCTATATATGAGCCTCATTTTTTCTTTTTTAAACACACAACATAAACCCTCTCACCATATCTACAATCTCATCAATACACTCTCCTACCTCTGCTAGTTGTCCGGTCACTTCACCTGTTCCTCTTTTCAAATCCATCCTCACCAACTTTCTAATTACCGCGCCAATTTCCCTCTGTCTTCTCAATTCGTTCCCATACTTGCAACCCACCTCCCAAAAACATGATCTCCCTCTGATTCTATTATCAAGCCTTCCGCCGTAAAAACCTTCAATCCATCCGCTCAAAACTCCCTCTGTTTGGAAACCGTGCAACATCATCAACAATCCAAACTGCCAGTCTTCCTATGCATATGACTCTATTTCTTCTCAATCATCATCTGTCAGCCTCCTATTACTCCCAACAACATTCGCCTTATGTTCAACTGTCACATTCTATTTCAACATCCTCCAACAACAGCAAACCAGCCGCGAGTTACTGTTCCAGCAACTCCGCTCTGTCTCAGTATCGCAATGTCTGCTACTTCTCTCTGTCTCAGATGTAAGTCTTTGTTTGATTCCCTCTGCCACTTCTATGCTTGACAGGTTGAGATGGTTGTTATACTGATAAATTATATGTGCTTTACCTATAAATATGTTCAGTTTGATATTGGATTGCTTCCTGTGTTAGTATTTGATTTTGATTTGAACTAGTGAGTGTTTTGCTGTGAAATATTTGTTATAAAATCTATAGAAAATGGCCTAATTGGATTGTAAACGTTATGTTGTCTGTTGAAATTCGTAGTGTATAATTCTGGAAAATAGATTGGATAGTGTTACAATGTTGTTGTTCGTGTTGGATATAGTTTGAATAGGATTGCAAAGTTTGTTTCATGTTAAAGCTTGTATGAAAATTTCGGTTTGTTCCTATTAAGTCGTGAAGGAGAATTTGTTACTGTTATGCTGTCCGGGATAAATCGGAAAAGTTCTTAATGTCAAAATGAGGTGAAATTCGCTTGTGATGCCGTGTTTTTATGCCTAAAATTTGAGTGATGGCATCTCTTTGCTTGATTCTAATTGTGAGTGAATGATAATTGAGATTTAGTTTCGATGAAGGTGAAGATAATGTCGCATTTATTTGTGTTTAAATTTGACCGAGAAACTATTGAGGATAACATGTTGTTTCCTTTGTATGATTTGAGCGAGAAAGTCTTTTTAATCTGGAGTATAGTCGATTTAGTTGTAGCTGCCCTGGGTTTAATAGTTGGATGGCATTGCTTGATTCAAAAATTCATTTTGTCAATGGTTTGTATAAGACATTTTTGATTCATAGAAGCATGTTGCAATACTGAATCAGAATGAGAAAGGTGGATTTGATATCTTTGGTTCTTTGATTGCAGTTGAGCACTTTTTGTATAAGTTTTGGGAGCAAAATTTCGTTCATATAGTTGTTGCCTGGAATTCAATTTATTTGTTAAATCTTGGTTTTTAAATTTAATTTCATGTCATGTTGATTTGAACCGATTCAAGTGAATAATTGATGTTGTTTCGATTATGTTTTGTTTAGAATTCAAACGATGAAATCTTGGTTGCAATAATAATGTTTTTTGGGTAGCGTTCGTTTGATGTAAGTTGAATTTTTGAGATTTATTAGTTCATATTCATGGCTGCCCTGATTTGATTTGTTTGATCTTAGCTTGTTTCGAAATCAACTTTCTATATTTCGATTTTGGATTGAATAATAGCACGAGTTTCTTTGGTTTAGTTTCCTTGTGATTACTAATACATTTTCTAATTGTTGCAATTTCATTTGGTTTTATTTTTATCCCTCTCATGCTACTAATGAGTTTGTTATTGTGAAGGTTTCCAAGAATTGCTTCAAGCATTCATTCTCGCATAGCACATCCATAATTTTTCTTCATTCCCTTTTCATTGTATTTTATTTTACTATTTTAATTTAATAGTTATTAATGTAAATATATAATTGTACATAATACTTTTGATTTTATGTTTTATTCTATTCACTTGTAAATAAATTTAGGTTATGTAAATATTATTTCTATTGCGCCGCGATTTTGAATTTTAATTCAAGTTAACTTTTGAAAATCGTATGGACGCATATAATTTTCCTAGATCATTTGGAGTTGATTCCTACATGAATGTACTTAACCAAGTGCAATGTTAAGTAATTCACACTTAAGCTTTAAATAAGTTTCCCCGTGTTGTTGGATTTGTCTGTATATTTCATGTGATACAGGGTTTCTTATCTGATATCGTGAGCCTTATTTGATATCTCGAGCCTTATCCGGTACCGTGAGCTTTATACATCACCCTTGCGCTTTATCTGATTCCTGTCATGATCAATGCTTTCTTCGTTCGTGATTTATTTTCACGTGCTGTATCTGATGCTTGGAGTATTATCTGACATTTGGGTTTCTTTGATGCTGTCGTCTTGTGATTTATTTTCACCTGAGGTTTGGTATACTCTTAGCTTCTTTATCTATCTGTGGCTTTAAACCCAAAGGGATGAGAATACGGTATTGACTTTATCATGTCAAGTACTGGTTTCTTATTTGCTCAAATTCTCTTTACCTTATCTTTTACCCTCCTGTACATAGGACACTCTCTTCATTTCTTCTCCCATTCTTTGATTTTCAAAACCTTCTCATCTTTTTCAAAATCTTCTTTGTTTATAAACTCGAACCACTTTCATAATAAACTTCGACTTTGTCGAGTGCCTTTTCTTTAAACAAACTTCAATTCATTTAATCATACTTTGACATCTTTCAAAATTAACAAAAAACACTTCAACTCATTCAAACCTTTTTGTGCGCTTGAGCACCTTTTATCCTTCAAAATGTTTTCAAGATTAGACACGATTCATTTATAGTCGAGCAACATTCTCGTATCCCCATGGTTATAAAGGTGTCGAATTTCCCACTTGAGTACTAGAGGCGTTCTCAAACCCTCACTCATGTTGATGCATGATCCATCTTTCCCACACCTTGTGTGCATTAGTCAAGATTTCTCTCCTAAAAATTACGACTTGTCTCTTCGTTTAAAATCATCCAACAGACAAGTATTTTCAAGCCAAACTACGATGCTCTGACTTTCCCATTGCACGAGGGAGTACGTAGGCACTAATTCTTACAACCCAAGGTGAGCAAAAATAATAAAAAATATTTTATTTTCTTTTGTTTGCAAATACTCATTCATTCTTTTCCTTTAGCAAGTAAGCCTTTAGATAACACACCTTTTAAAAGAAAACAAACAAATTGGATCTTGTGGAGTACCGTAGGTGCTTAGGGTGCTAATACCTTCCCTTTGCATAACCGACCCATGTACCTCGATCTCTGATCTTTTACTTCATTGTGGGTTTTGTTCGCTT
Organism: Vicia faba; assembly: GCA_948472305.1. Classification (NCBI taxonomy): domain Eukaryota; kingdom Viridiplantae; phylum Streptophyta; class Magnoliopsida; order Fabales; family Fabaceae; genus Vicia; species Vicia faba. The sequence continues at coordinate 1,428,159,085 of OX451741.1, read as the reverse complement.
TTTTCCTATTTCCCTTTGGAAACAATAAAGTGCGGTGTTGACTTCATTCAGTGAGATAAGTCAATTGATGGCTGTGATACGGTGGGAGAACTGACTTGAGGTTTTGCGTTTGTGTTCGCAAATGTTTCGGTTTAGCAAGAGTCGCCACCGACTTTTTATTTTATCCTAAGGAAAGGTCAAAAAGCATAGGAAAGACCTTTGAGATGTTTTCTTGGGTTCAGGGAGTTGATTATGAAAAGGGAAGGTATTAGCACCCTTTTCATCCATGGTTATCCATGGGCTCTTAGTTACTTGTTTAGATCACTTGCTTTGCTTTTCAATTGTTTGAAATGGTGCTTTGTGTGTGGTTTTGAAAGATGTTTTGAAAAGAGGCCATCGTTGTAGCAACCTTTGTAATGATTCTTGTTTGAATGTATACAAAGGTGTTTTTGTCTTTTGAAAAGTTTTCAATGTTTTGAAAGTAGGGTTTTGAAATTTGTGTTGTGAAGTGTGTTTTAAAGATAGCAAGGATGTTTTTTTGTGTGCAAGTTTTGATCAAGTAACTAAGAGTAGTCTACCATATTTTACTCAAAGATCTTTCTTATGTTTTTAACCCTTTTAACAGTGTTGTTTCACCATTGTATTTGATGAACAACCTTGTGTTAGGATGTTAAACAGGACAGGCGCGGGTCATCGTATAGACCATGATAGCAATTGTGTCAAGTATTTTTGGCAATTTTCTTGAGGGACTTGATCATTTTGTTTAGGAAACTCAAATAGCGTCATCGAGGGACTATGATCTTTGTTTTGCCAAAATACTTGACATGCATACCATGGCCCTTTTTTGAAGACAACAAGTGGATTGTAACCCTAGGGGTGCAAGTGTGCATTGTGTTTGTTTTTTCATGTATTTTTATCTTGGATTAGGTCAAATTATTTGTTAATTTGATTTTTGCATACAAACCCTAAGTCTAATCATGGCATAATTCGAAAGCTTAAAAAGTACGAGAATTTAAATTCTACACTATTACAACATGATATAGGGTGGGGGGTACAAATTTGAATTTGGAATTATTTTGCAAGAAATTAAATTCTAAATTATTACAACCAAATTGAATGTATAAGGCATAACAATTAAATGTACAATATTTAAATGAATACAATAAATAAATAATTAAATAAAATGTATTATGCAAAAAAAGTTTTTATGTATGTAAAAAGTATTTTTAATGTGAAGTGTAAATAAATAAAAAGGCAATTTCAATTATTTTTTTATGTTTTATGGCAAAAACCCTAATTTCTTAAATAAATAGTATTATTTATTATTTATATACAATAATGTATCAATTTGTACAAAAAATAAAAGTATATTGAAAAAAAGGTATTTTTAGTATAAAATATTAATAAAAATAAAAATGTATTATTTTTGTGTTTTTTGTTCTAATTATTTAATAAAATATAGTATATGTATATATATGTGTATTAAATATATTAAGTGTATAAAAATAAAAATAAATTATTTACAAAAAATGTATATATTTCAAGAAAATATTTTCAAATGTGTATAAAATAATAAATGAAAATAAACATATTTTTTTTTACTTTATTTTTAAGTTTTAATAAAAGAATATAAAGTATTTATACATTTTATACTAGTAAAAATAAAAATAAATACCAAATAAATGTAAAAAAATATAAAAATATTTTTTTGGCATTTTTTATATTTGGACATAAAATAATAAAGTCAGAATTAAAATAAAAATGCAAAAATGACAAATATACAAAGAAATGGGCCAGGGGGGTGTGAACTGAAAAGGCAAGTGTTAGAAGCAAAAACAACCAGGCCCAGCCCAATCAACTTTGTCTTCTTCCTCAGTTCAAACAAAAACGCGCGTTTTCCACAAAATGCTATCTCATGATTCTGTGCTTTTTTGACAAAACTCATAACATGAAACTTGTAGAGAATCAAACAACGAATCTAACCATATAAAAAACTTTAGCTAACTCTCAAAGACCAGAGAGAATTTCTCTGGCCCTAATTTCTAACCTAGTTTTTTCAGAAAGTTCATGGATGAAATTCTCCTAGCACGATTAATATAAATGAAAACTAAGCACATGTATGGTTTCAGGGCTATGAATATAACATCTTTCATTCACAAACCTAAGTCTAACTATTCCTAAATAGAGAGATAGAAGTTGATGAAATACCTATTTCAGTTGACTTCGAGTTGGACGATGCAGCAACTTCCAAGGGTGCTTGAGGTTCTTTTGAGCTTGCCTGATGTCCACTGAAGCTTTCCCAATGCTTAGTTTATTTTCAAGTAGCCTGAATCGTGCTACAGAACTCAACCTGCAAAGCTTCCAAACAAAAATGGCAATGTGTGTTAATGGAGTTACAGTTGGCAATGGAGGTCTGGAATAGTTCAGGTGAGTTGAATGGAAGGTATTGGAGCAAGTTTGAGGCCAAACGCACGAGGCAAAGTGGAGATGGAGGTGATTCTGCAGGGCTTGCCCTGTTTTGCAGAAAAATGGTGATTTTGTGTACAAGGAGGTTTGAGGGGTCAAGGGCTCGTTTTTATGGCTCAAAGGGTTGTGTGTAATGTGTTTGCAATGTTTGTTTAAGCTATCATGGACTGGTTTTCAAGTTGGCAAGATTTGGACAAATTTCTTCTTTGTGAAGCAAGAAAGTGTAACTTGTGATTACAGGCCTGTAACCTCTATCTTGTATGCTGCATACTTTGCCCTTGATACTTGCAATTTGTGGATTTGATCTTGCCTCAGAGATATGGCCCCATGCCTCAAAGATCTTGGTTTGACATAAAGTATAACTTTTCAAAAATGGCAATGTACCTTTTTCCAAATAGGGATTAGTTTTGTGTACAATGCCCAAATGACCAAGATAATGAATTAGCTCAGTGGATTTGCATTCAATTAAGGAGTTTAAAATGGTTTAGAGGCCTGCAAGCTAGTACAAAGCATGCTGGTTTGAAAATGCAAGTTGTAAGAACATGTATTGGCCATGGATACAAAGTGAGTTTTTGCCAACTTTAAGCATTCGATTCTCCCTAACCACAAATGTGTTTTAGAAGTTTTTGGACAATTTGGAAAGCTTGAAACATGTACTATACTCCATATTTGAAATGCAAATTGAAACTCCAAGTGGAACTATGTGAAAAATGGCCAAGAAGATGGGTCAAAACCCTGCCTAAACTAGGGCAAAATTTCTCTAAGTTAAAAGTTTTAGGTACCCTTGTTCCAAAAATCATAACTTGAGATACAAGCCTCTTTTGAGAAAATTTCGTGAATCAAATTTGTATACTTTGTGATGTACTACAACATTTATGTTGCAAGTTTTGTTTTAATCCATTTGCATCTTGGTGAAAAAATGGGACAAAGTTAGGAAAAAATAAAAAAAATTTATAACTTAGAAAAATTCTAAGTTATGAAAATTTTCCATTTTAAACCCTAATTTGCATTTTTGGGTTTCTTGATGAACAAGTTTCATAACTTGACATGTCTTGATGAAAAATGACCCTTGGCACTTGATTTTTACCAAAAAGTCAAAGTTTGACTTTTCAATATACAATCAAATTTTTGATCAGTTGACTGAAAAATTCACCTGTCAATCCTATGCATTTGAGATCTTTTGAACTTGTTGAATGGGTCAAGACAATGTCATTGAGTCCTTGAGTCCATGGTTGAGCTTGATTTGCCATTCTTGATTTGCCATTGGCTAGGTCAAACAGTCAAAAATTGCCTTTGTATAGTAAAAACCCTAAAAATGACCATTTTGCCCTTTTGATGATCTGATAAAATTTCTTGTGGAATTGTGATCCAAACTTGATAAAATGGTTCATTTGAGTTCATAATGTTGATGTGGGTCAAATTTCATGAGGTTTGACTGTCAATTGGCCACAGTTGACTTTTTCCCCAATACAATTGATTTCTAGGTCAACTGTCCAATTGACTGGGCAAAAATTTGAATCAAGGCTTCAAACTTGGTATGAACAAACTTATGAGTCCAACATGAAGTATGAAAGTCAATTTGGGAATTGTAGGTCAAAACATCATTGTGCAAACTCAAACCCTAATTTAGATCAATAGTGCAAGGAGGTGTCTTGAGCAGAGCAAACACTAGCTTGACCTTGAATTCCAAGATTCTTGTGATGAGAAATGTTGATGAAATGAGAGGGAAAATTTTGGGGTATAACAGTTGCCCCTGTTCAATCTTCTTGAACCTGAAGAGTTAGATTAGCAAGTTTGCCTTTCGCGACTCGAAGGTAAAAGAGGATTGGACACTAGAGTGGCCATAAATTTGCACTCGTCAAAACATAGATGAGGGAATGGGATTAAAGATGCCATTTGGAGATGGTAGAATCTTGCTGGAGATGGGCTTAAAGATGCCATCCAAGAATGTTTGTTGAATTGTAATGTGGTAGGTCAGAAGAATGAGCATTAAAATGGTATCCATGTCTAGAATGCATTTGAACTGTATCTGGAGACTGAGTCTGTATGAGCAAAAGAATGGCGTCCGTGCCTGGAGCGTATCTGAGCTATAACTGTATTTGGACCTTGAATGAATACCAGAATGATTGCCATGTCTGGAGTGTATCAGAATTCTGAATGGGCGACAGAGAAACATCTGTGTATGGAGCATCTCTGGGCTGGGGATAACTTCCGAATGCGTGACAGAATGGCAAACAAGTCTGGAGCGTATCTAGACTGTATCTGAAGTTGAGATCTGTATGAGTAGCATAATGACTTTCATGTATGGAGTGTATCTGAGACTGTAACTGGGATCTGAATAAGTGACAGAATGACTTCCGTGGCGACCGCACTGGGGAGAATCAAACTGCTGGGGTAAAGGCCAGAATGGCATCCGTGATTGAAGCGTATTTGGACTTGAAGTTGAGAGTTGAATCTGAATGAGAGATAGAATGGCCGCTGTGTCTGGAGCGTATCTAGTCTGTATCGGATTGCTGAAGTTTGAATGAGTAGTAGAATGACCGCCGTGTCTGGGGTGTATCTGTACTGTATTTTGACTTGAAATTCTGAATGAGTAATAGAATGACTGTGGTGTCTGGGGTGTATCCATACTGTATCTGAATAATTGTTAACGATAGCCTTTTAATCTTATCCTGAAAAGGGTAAAATGTTATCTAAAACACAAAGTTATGTTGCATGATATGTATGATGCAATGAACTGTATTTCATCAATGTTTATGATATATGAATGTAATGGATGTGCATGTAAGCTGAGTAGTTGTCTTGCTGAGGAAAATAAATCCTTAACAACTAGAGATAATGAAATCTTTGACTGTTGTCGGGGAAAGTAAATCCTTGACCGATGCTGGGGATTTCCAAAAATCTTTTATTATTGAAAATGAGAAATCCTTGTTGACTGCTTGGGGATTAAAGATCTCTGATTGTTTGAGAAGGAAAAATCCCTGGACCACTGCTGGAGATTGAAAATCCTTAGTGACTTGTGGGGATTTACAAGGGTTCTGACAACTTCTGCAGGGCATGAGAATCCTTCATGACTTTCTTGGGAAATAGGGAAAATTCTGAAAATCTTCACCGGGGAGTTAAAACCTAGGAGGCTTCTTCTTGGAAAAATGAGACCGGGAATCTTCGATCTTGCTGGGAGATGACTCTGGGGGAAATTGGGGGAAGTTGAACAGTTCCCATCGGGGGTTGGTGGTTGGAAACTTGACTTCGCTGGGGAAGAAGGTTTAGAATATTCTGGTTCCGCTGGGGATAGGGAGTTTGAACTCTGATGGGAACTTTGAAACTTAACTCAGCTGGGGAATTAAGTTTAGAATGTACTGGCTCCTCTGGGGATCTTGAAGCTTAACTCCGTTGGGGACATATACTCCAAATTTTTAGATTTGTTGAGGATCTGAATGATGTATCGTAGGGGATTTCTTCTGAAATAGCATAGAGATATCTTCCTACACCTTCAACCTATCAGTAATTATCCTTTCTCAAATTCGTTTTATTTGTAAGCAGTGATTATATTCAAATGCATATGCCTATTTAACAAAACATTGGACGTTTTCAAATAAAACATAAGTGTAAAAAGAAAAGAAAGGCAAGCAAATTTATGCACTTTGAAGTATCTTTGTATTTAACTTTCGTGAGTATCTTTGTACAAAGGAGACAGACATCCTAGTAAGAGAATGTTGTCGTAAAAATTGAAAAATTTTATACAAAAGAAAGATGGCTATGTGTAACAATTCCATGGGGTTCCCATTATGCTATAGCCTTCACAACTCTGAATATCTTGTCCATTCGCTGCTTCATCCGCCGATGACTGGATTGATCAGAAACTTGGAGCTTGTTGGTGAAGAGATTATTCTTAAAGTGATCCGACGAGACATAGTCATACGCTTTAATTCCCTAACTTTTGCCTAGATCGCCCTTTCGGGTTTTCGATCCACCGGGAAACCCTTTTTTGCCCAAGTCGCCCTTTCGGGTTTTCAACTCGCCGGGTGTACAGATTTTTTGTTTTATCCCTAATTTTTTCCTGAACTGCCCTTTCGGGTTTTCGATTCACCGGGATGCCCATTTTTTCCCAAGTCTCCCTTTTGGGTTTTCAACTTGTCGGGTCATTTTATGCATAGTATCTTTTGACTATGTCTGCATTCGCAGGGTGCAGCAGGTCATCATCGTCCATAGTGGTCAGAATCATTGCCCCACCAGAAAAGATGCTTTTGATCACAAATGGTCCTTCGTAAGTAGGAGTCCACTTGCCCCTGGGATCACTTTGCAGTAAGATGATCCGCTTGATTACAAGATCTCCGACTTGATATACCTGACGCCTGAATTTCTTGTTGAAAACCTTGATCATCCGTTTTTGATACGTCTGACCATGACAAACAACAGTGAGTCGATTCTCGTCGATCAAATTAAGTTGATCAAGCCGGGTCTGAATCCAATCCTCTTCACTCAAACCAGTGTCTTTCATAATCCTCAAGGAAGGAATCTGAACTTCCATAGGTAAAACAACCTCCATGCCATATACCAAAGAAAAGGGGGTTGCCCCTGTTGAAGTACGTGTCGTGGTACGATATCCATGCAGAGCAAACGGTAACATCTCATGCCAGTCCTTGTAGGTGACTGTCATCTTTTGAATGATCTTCTTGATATTTTTTTTGCGGCTTCAACAACACCGTTCATCTTCGGCCGATAGGGAGAAGAATTATGATGATAAATCTTGAACTGTTCGCATAGAGCGGTGATCATAGTGTTGTTCAAATTTGTACCGTTGTCTGTGATGATCCTGTCGGGGACACCATACCGGCATATGAGGTTCTGCTTGATGAAGCGGGCAACCACATTCTTTGTAACGGAGGAAAAGGAAGCTGCTTAAACCCATTTGGTGAAGTAATCAATAGCGACCAAGATGAAGTGATGTCCATTGGATGCCGTAGGCTTGATCTCTCCAATAATGTCAATGCCCCACATTGCGAATGGCCAAGGAGCTGTCAGAACGTTGATAGGAACAAGAGGAATATGTACTTTATCGGTGTAGACTTGGCATTTGTGGCAAGTACGGGAATGTTGATGACAATCAGCTTCCATGGTAGACCAGTAGTAGCCTGCCCTTAAAATCTTCTTAGCCATCGTATGTTCGCTCAAGTGGGTGCCAAATGTGCCACTATGTATTTCGGTCATGATCAACTCTGCTTCAAATTTGTCCACACAACGAAGTAGAACTTAATAATGGTTGCGCTTATAAAGAATGCCATAGCTTAGGAAGAACTTGGCAGCAAATCTCCTTAAGAACTTTTTGTCATTGACAGAAGCTCCTTCAGTGTATTCTCGAGTCTGGAGATACCTTTTGATTTCATGAAACCAGGGTTGTTCCACTACTTCTTTGGTATTCATCTCATGACAGTGCGCAGGTTCGTCCATTTGCTCGATGGTAATTTGGGGAGCCTCGTTATCCCAGTTGAGTTTAAACATGGAAGACATTGTAGCCAGGGCATCTGCAAGCTGATTTTCTTCTCGCGGGAAATGCTCGAAGGCAATCTACTCGAAATGAGGCAACAATGTCAAGACATGTTCTTTGTATGGGATAAGATTAGGATGTTTGGTGTCCCACTCTCCTTTGACTTGACTGATTACCAAAGCCGAGTCCCCAAATACGACCAAAGATTTGATTCCCAAGTCTATAGTAGCCTTGAGACCAAAGATACAAGCTTCATATTCAGCCATGTTATTGGTACAACTGAAGCAAAGTCGGGCAGTGAAGGGTGTATGGCAACCTTCCAGAGAAATGAGTACCATAGCGATACCGTTGCCAAGTGCATTTGAAGCACCATCAAAGTACAGGGTCCATCAGGATCCTTGTTCAGGTCCGTCACCTTCAATGTTGTCCAATGTCATGATGTCCTCGTCAGGGAAGTCGAATCTCATAAATTGGTAATCTTCGACGGCTTGATGAGCTAGATGGTCAGCTAGTACACTCCCTTTTATAGCCTTTTGGGTAGTATACTGGATATCATACTCAGTTAGGATCATTTGCCATCTAGCGATTCTTCCAGATAAAGCAGGCTTCTCGAAGATATACTTGATCGGATCCATCTTAGAAATCAACAAAGTGGTATGAGTCAACATATACTGCCTTAGCCGGCGAGCAGCCCATACCAACGCGCAGCAAGTTTTCTCGAGCAGTGAGTAGCGAGTCTCACAGTCGGTAAAATTTTTGCTAAGGTAATAAATGGCATGCTCTTTTTGGCCAGACTCGTCATGTTGGCCCAACACACACCCCATTGAGTTATCCAACACAGTTAGATACATGATTAACGACCTTCCTTCGACGGGTGGCATCAAAATAGGAGGTTCTAGTAAATACTCCTTGATCTTATCAAAAGCAACTTGACAATCAATGTTCCATTCAACCACCTGATCTTTCTTCAACAGCTTGAAGATTGGCTCACAGGTAGATGTCAGGTGAGAGATGAACCTGGCGATATAGTTTAAGCGTCCCAAGAATCCTCTAACCTCCTTTTCAGTGCGGGGGCAGGCATTTCTTGTATAGCCTTTACTTTAGATGGATCAACCTCAATGCCTTTGTTGCTGACAATAAATCCCAAAAGTTTACTAGACCTAACTCCAAAAGTGCACTTGCTTGGGTTTAGTCTGAGCTTATACACCTTCAACCTGGAAAATAGCTTTTGCAAATGACCAAGGTGTTCTTCTTCTGTCTGTGATTGAGCTATCATGTCGTCTACGTAAACTTCGATCTCATGATGTATCATATCATGAAACAAAGCTACCATGGCGCGTTGATAGGCTGCCCCTGCATTCTTCAGTCCGAATGACATCACTTTGTAGCAGAAGGTACCCCATTGCGTGACAAAAGTAGTTTTCTCCATGTCCTTGGGGGCCATTTTGATCTGGTTGTATCCCGAGAATCCATCCATGAAGGAAAAAACCTTGTGTTGAGTTGTGTTGTCAACCAAGATGTCGATATTCGGCAGTGGAAAATCGTCTTTAGGGCTAGCCCTGTTTAAATCTCGATAGTCCACACACATTCTGACTTTGCCGTCCTTCTTAGGCACGGACACAATGTTAGCAACCCACTGTGGATAGGAAGTAACAGCCAGAAAGCCAGCATTGAATTGCTTCATTACCTCAGCCTTGATCTTCTCAGACATGTCAGGCCTCATCCGACGGATCTTTTGTTTGATCGGTGGACAATCCTCTCTTGTAGGGAGACGGTGGACCACGATATCTGTGTCTAGTCCCGGCATGTCTTCATAAGACCAGGCGAAGATTTCAACATATTCGTTCAACAACTGCACTAAGCGCTCTTTGACACTTGGTTCCAGGTTGGCACCCACTTTTACTTCCTTTTTGTCTTCCTTCGTCCCCAAGTTGATGGTTTCTAGCAACTCTTCATGAGGCAGAATATCCCTCTCTTCTTGTTGCAAAAGTCTGGCTAGCTCTCCCGGCACTTCACAGTCTTCGTCAACTTTGTACTCAGCATGATTGACCAAATCTTCAGAGTTATTGATGGCTAAAGCAGAATAGTCACCCATGGAATCCGGAGTGGATGGGTACCTGCATTTGTGAGTGTGGGTGTGTGTAAGGGGTAACCATCCTTAAACAAAACAAAAATGCAAAAGGGAAGAAAAATGAACACAACAGTTTGTAAATGAAAACGTCCAATGATTCATTAAAACATGGCATATGATTATGAAGAAAATCAAGCCCTTACAAATGGACCTACATGCCCCGGGCAAGGCATGAGGTGAAAATAGTGTGCGAATTGTTTAGTTATTACAGACCATAAAAATGGGAAATTGTTCAAAGATAAAATTACTAGTGGATAAAGGTGATGGGAATAAAATCCTTTGCTTCCCAGTTGCTTAAACCCCCTTCGACGGTCGTAAAGATCCAATCTTCAAAGTGGCCCTCTTCATCTTCATCTTCTATAGCATTGATTCCATGGTGAGAGGTCTTGACGGGTGGTCTTCTAGCCTTGGAGCGACGCATAGCCTTTTGTCCTGCAGTAGTGAACCCTAACCCAAACTTGTCTGTCTTATGGGGAAACTCAGGCAGTTGCCCCCACACCGTGCTCTTTCCTTCTTTAACCACAACCTATGCTTCCTTGAGAGATGCCATCCTAGATGCATGCTTGGGAATGATAGGCACCTCAACCATTGTCTTCGCAACTGCTACCTCAGGAGAAACTTCCTCAAAATGTTGGAAAGGCGTTTCGATGAACTCGCCATCCAACTCCACATAGCGGAAGGAATTGAGATGACTTATCATGTACTCTTCCTCGCTGTGCACCGTTATAATCTTACCCTTAACAGGATATTTCAGCATTTGGTGCAAAGAGGAGGTAACTGCCTCAGCATAATGGATCCACGGTCTTCCCAACAAACACGAATATGATGGACGGATATCCATCACGTAAAAGGTGGAGTTGAAAACCTCTGTGCCTACTTTGATAGGAATGTCAACCTCTCCATGAACCATTCTTTTGGACCCATCAAAATCCCTAACAACAATGTTACTAGGTTTGAGGGTCAATCCTTCGCAGTCCAAACGGTCTAAGGCTTTCTTCGGCAGCACATTCAAGGAAGAACCAGTATCAACTAAGACATGGGCGAGGGTGGTTCCCCTGCATTCAACTGAGACATGTAGCACGCCGTTATGTTTCCTTCCTTTGGGAGTTAAGTCAGCATCGGAAAATCCCAGGCCATTATCAGCAGTAAGACTGGCCACACACTCCTGAAACTGGTCAGCCGAAGTCTCTTGGGGTACATGTGCCGCCTTCAAGAATTTGATCAGGGCCTTATCATGGGCCTCAAAGATGAGTAGAAGATCCAACATTGAAATTTTAGAAGGGGTATTCCCTAGCTGTTCCACGACGTCATAGTCACTCTTTCTGATTATTTTCATGATTTCATCCATTTCTTTCTGGGTGGTTTCAGGGATAACCACAGCATGAACCTTCATCCTGACAGGCGCTTCTAGTATCCCCTTACCCTTATTGGTAGTATCAGCAGATGGTCTTACTTCAGGAGTATCCAATTCTTCAATCATCGGGCCTTGTACAGATGGCCTAACAGGTACGGAAGCTTTCGAGGGTCCGAAAACTGCTCGAGGGGGAGCAATCTCCGGAGAAAAAATTTGGCCGCTGCGGGTTATCTTGCTTGTACCCGTAATGTTCCCTATATCAGGGTTTTCTTCTTCAGAATTCTCTTGGGCTGCCTCAATTTGTTTGATACCATGATAGAAGACTTCTCCTCCATAGTTCCATGGTATTGTTTTGCTGGATTGGTACGGGAAAGGTCCCGACATGGTGATCTTTAATGGTACAAATTTTGGGTCGGGCGTAATCCTGACAGGCCTTTTGCAAGCCTTGGGAGGATTGTCGGAAATGGTTATGATTGCAATATCGTTGGTTGAAGTCGCAAAAGTAGCAGGAGTAACCGGAGTTAAGGTATCAACAGGGGTTTTCTGGAAAAGTATCTCTTGGGTATCCATCAGGCGTTGGACACCTGATTTCAACATTGGGCAGTCAGCTTGTATGTTCAAACAAAAGTAACAGTCCTTCCCACAGCCTGGGAATATCCCGGATCTCATCAACTTCTCTTTAATCATTAGTAACAGGGTTAAAAGATCAGCAACATCAGTAACATGGAAGTCTTCTACAACGGCATGAACATTGTGACCGTGCTTGGGCATCGGAGCAGATATCACATTGGGCTTCTCAGGAGCATCAAATTCTATTTCCTTGGCATCAATAAGGTCCTGGATTTTGTACTGAAGCGCCCAGTAACTATTGGTATCGTGCCCAACACTGTCAGAATGGTAAGCACACTTGGCATTGGGGTGGTAGGATGGAGAGGAGGTGTTAGGGTTCTTTGGCGCTTCCTTCAGACTGATAAGATTCAGCTTCAAAAAATGTGGGAGTACTTGAGCTGGCGTCATGTTGATTCGGGTGAACTGCCGTTGTGGCCTTTCTACCCGTTGTTGATTAGGTCTCGACGGATTACCGCGAGGTTGATCATTTGAAGAATTTTGAATCATCACAGCCCCTACAGTTGGCCGGCGCTCGGTTCTTCCCTGACCCTTCTGAGAATACACAGCAGAGGCTTCCTTCTTAGCTGGGAAGGCTTTCTTAACAGCAGCGGACACGGAGGTGTATTTCTGAATCTTTCCACTCTTAATACTGGCCTTGACCCTTTCGCCGGTCAAAATTAGTTCAGTAAATCCCGCGAAAGAACTCCCGTTTAGATGATTGAAGAAGGGGCCAGACAGGGTCCCCAGAAACATGTCAACTAACTCCCTATCTGACAACGGTGGCTGCACCCTTCTAGCCAGATCACACCACTTCTGGGCATACTCTTTAAATCCTTCATTGGAAGCCATCCCCATACTTTGTAACTGAGTACGAGTGGGCGCCAAATCAGCATTGTATTGGTATTGACGGTAAAAAGCAGCTGCTAAGTCTTCCCAATTGTGAACCTCTGATCTCTCGAGTTGATAGAACTAATCCAACTGTGTGCCTGACAAGCTGTCTTGAAAAAAAGTGTACCCAAAGGTCTTTATCAGACGAGTGGGGTTGGATCTTTCTGACATACGACCTCAGGTGCATCTTTGGGCAAGACAGACCGTCGTACTTAGAAAATGTCGGTACCTTGAACTTGGGAGGGATAACGATCCCAACTACCAGCCCTAGTTCTTCAAAATCCAAACCGGGTACCCTCTGCAACTCCATGGCTGCCAATCTATCCTCAAGATTCTTATATTTATCATCCGCTGGAGGATATTATTGTTCGGAGTAGTCTTCGTCTTCTTCCTCCTCCTCCTCTTCAACCTCAGATTCAGAAGGTACAGCAGCCCCTTTCCCTTTACCAGCCCCTTCGTCAGACGTTGAGGGGAACTCGAGAACCTTTTTGGCATTGCTTTCAAACCTTCTTCCAAAAGTGGCTACTCCGGGCCTCTTCTTCTTTTTCTCTTTATTCTTTTCCAACAGAGCTTTGAGGTCCTCTTGACCCTTTGCCAAGGTCATGAGGAGTTGCTGGAATTGTGAATTTTATGCCTGCAGATCCTTAACCGTCTGCTCCAAATCCATCTTGCTGAAATAAACAGCAGAAAGATAAGGAAACCTGGTGTGAAGACCTGTTTATTCATATGATGAATGGTATGTTATTCATGTAATGCATTCAAGGATTCAGAAATTCAAATTTGTTGCAAACAAAAAGGAACACATGTCATATTAAGAAGAAATTGTTAGTATATAAGTGCCCCATGGGTAAAATATTACAAAATCCTTAATGTAAAAAGACATTGCGCATCCTCTTTGGTTCGATGTAAGTGTTGAGAGTTTCCTCCTCATGAAGTCGGCGGGTATGCTCCAAAACCTTCTTCTCACTGGCATAGAAGCTGGCTTCAAAAGTATTTCGTTCTTCTCTGAGTTGGATCCAACTCTTTTGTAATTCTTCCAATGATGTTGGCATGTCAGGATGTAGGATGGTGCATGGAACCTCTCCTTCCATAACAGGCTCTTTGATCAAGGGGAGAATATGAGAATATGGCATCATAAGATTCTGGGAGCGGGTTCATACCCACTTGAGGTAAGGCTCAAGGGGGATGTAATTTTTGTGCCCCAGTGTCTTACTATCCACCTTGTTGGGCATCCTCCAAGCTCTGATGAATCTTTGTCGAAGTCCTTGCGCATCGTTGTCGAAGTCAAAAACTAGGTCAGGAATCAGCATGTCATGAGGGCCATCCCTCCGAGCATATCCAAACTGTCTTAGAGCTAAACAGGGGTTGTAGGTAATGCCTCCCCTAATGCCAAGTATGGGACATTATGGAATTCCCCACAACGATCAATGATGATGACATTTTCTCTGGACCGAGAACACCAATGAACATCAGAATGTGTGAGGGTCATCAACTGTTGTGACCACCTTAAACCCTGCTCATTCTTCAGAACTGATTATGGAAGGTGAGAAATAAACTACCTTGCTAGGAGAGGAGTACAGAACATGATAACACCTCTTTTCCCCATTGTTCGTGTGTAAAATGAGTGTAGGATATCCCCAAGCAATGTAGGTACAGGATTCCGGGATATGAAAATCTTGACAGCATTCACATCTATAAGTTGATCAGGGTTTGGGAACAGGACCAACCCATAGATGAGGAGTGCCACAATCTCTTCAAAGGCTTGTAGATCAAGAGAATTCCAGCAGTCTTGTGCCTTCTCAAACAGAAACTTTGCCAAGAAACCCTTGACACCACTTCTGGTTTCCCAATGCCCCTTGATGTCAGATGGTTGCAAGTGTAATGCTTGAGCAACATCTTCAGGCTTTGGTTCTTTTTCCGTACCGTTGTAGGGTAGTTGATGAAGAATAGGAATCCTCAGGAGTTGAGAAAATTCCTCCAAAGTGGGTACTAACTGGTAATCAGGGAATGTGAAACAGTGGTGTAGGGGGTCAAAGAACTGGAAGAGAACTTTCACCATGTCTTCTTCAATGTTGGAGTTGACCAAGTTGAGAAGTCTACCATGTCTTTCACTGAAGAGAGAATTCTCTAGGATCCTGGAAGTGAGCTCCTTGAGTTGAGGAGGAATTCTCACAAGGTTGACTTGAATTGTTTTCCTGCGAAGAGATTCCATGACCTACAAAACAAGAACAAAGATGAAGATCCAAACCCTTGAAATGGTTAGTGGATGCATATGATGTTTTATGATGTTCATGATGTATGCACAAGCACATCTACAAGCAAGTCACACAAAACCCTAGTTTCAGGCTTGCATGATGTTTCATAGGTAAGTACCCTCTTGAGTTTAGTTGGCTCAAACCTGTCCTATAAATAGTAATCGGGTTCTAAGGAGCTCAATATCACTGGATTGTTTTCTGTGTTCATTGTTTTGGTTTAGCCACTTAACTAGCAACCAAAATATTCCAAGAAAATAACCCTCAATGAGTGTAGTATCGAGTATCTACCAACTTCGGACTGCACCAAAGCCGTTCATCTCACTACCCCTAATAAAAGTCCAAGATGGTCAAGTAAGGTTCTAAGAGTTTATTAGTGCTTCATGATATCACTCAGCGGCCCCGTATTCTCTTTGATTGACTCAAAGGCTACCGGTACTCACAAATATGTCGCACCAATATAGCTATTGCTTCAACCATGTCGGTATACCCCGCATAGTTTCCATAATGTATTGCTATTTACCTATGAATGTTTCCCAAATCCGGGTAGAGGATTTCAAGCCCAAACAAGAGAACCAAATTAAAGCAATCAAGGCAAACAATATAATCATGCAAAGGGTGATCTAAGCCCTAAGGTTACTCCACTTTTAAAGTAGTCCCCAGCAGAGTCGCCAGTTCTGTGATACGGTGGGAGAACTGACTTGGGATTTTGTGTTTTGTGTTCGCAAATGTTTCGGTTTAGCAAGAGTCGCCACCGACTTTTTATTTTATCCTAAGGAAAGGTCAAAAAGCACAGGAAAGACCTTTGAGATGTTTTATTGGGTTAGGGGAGTAGATTATAGAAAGGGAAGGTATTAGCACCCTTTCTATCCATGGTTATCCATGGGCTCTTAGTTACTTGCTTAGATCACTTACTTTGCTTTTCAATTGTTTGAAATGGTGCTCTTCAATTGTTTGAAATGGTGCTTTGTGTGTGGTTTTGAAAGATGTTTTGAAAAGAGGCCATCGTTGTAGCAACCTTTGTAATGATTCTTGTTTGAATGTATACAAAGGTGTTTTTGTATTTTGAAAAGTTTTCAATGTTTTAAAAGTAGGGTTTTGAAATTTGTGTTGTGAAGTGTGTTTTAAAGATAACAAGGATGTTTTTTTGTGTGCAAGTTTTTATCAAGTAACTAAGAGTTGTCTACCCTATTTTACTCAAAGATCTTTCTTGTGTTTTTAACCCTTTTAACAGTGTTCTTTCACCATTATATTTGGTGAACAACCTTGTGTTAGGATGTTAAACGGGACAGGTGCGGGTCATCGTATAGACCATGATAGCAATTGTGTCAAGTATTTTTGGCAATTTTCTTGAGGGACTTGATCATTTTGTTTAGGCAACTCAGATAGCGTCATCGAGGGACTATGATCTTTGTTTTGTTTTTGTTTTGCCAAAATACTTGACATGCATACCATGACCCTTTTTTGAAGGCAACAAGTCTATTGTAACCCTAGGGGTGCAAGTGTGCATTGTGTTTGTTTTTTCATGTATTTTTATCTTGGATTAGGTCAAACTATTTGTTAATTTGATTTTTGCATACAAACCCTAAGTCTAATCATGGCATAATTTGAAAGCTTAAAAAGTGCGAGAATTTAAATTCTACACTATTACAACATGATATAGGGAGGGGGGGGGGGGGGGGGGGTACAAATTTGAATTGGGAATTATTTTGCAAGAAATTAAATTCTAAATTATTACAACCAAATTGAATGTATAAGGCATAACAATTAAATGTACAATATTTAAATGAATACAATAAATAAATATTAAATAAAATGTATTATGCAAAAAAAGTTTTTATGTATGTAAAAAGTATTTTTAATGTGAAGTGTAAATAAATAAAAAGGCAATTTCAATTATTTTTTTATGTTTTAGGGCAAAAACCCTAATTTCTTAAATAAATAGTATTATTTATTATTTATATACAATAATGTATCAATTTGTACAAAAAATAAAAGTATATTGAAAAAAAGGTATTTTTAGTATAAAATATTAATAAAAATAAAAATGTATTATTTTTGTGTTTTTTGTTCTAATTATTTAATAAAATATAGTATATGTATATATATATATATATGTATTAAATATATTAAGTGTATAAAAATAAAAATAAATTATTTACAAAAAATGTATATATTTCAAGAAAATATTTTCAAATGTGTATAAAATAATAAATGAAAATAAACATATTTTTTTTACATTATTTTTAAGTTTTAATAAAAGAATATAAAGTATTTATACATTTTATATTAGTAAAAATAAAAATAAATACCAAATAAATGTAAAAAAATATAAAAACAATTTTTTGGCATTTTTTATATTTGGACATAAAATAATAAAGTCAGAATTAAAATAAAAATGCATAAATGACAAATATACAAAGAAATGGGCCATGGGGGTGTGAACTGAAAAGGCAAGTGTTAGAAGCAAAAACAACCAGGCCCAGCCCAATCAACTTCGTCTTCTTCCTCAGTTCAAACAAAAACGCGCGTTTTCCACACAAAATGCTATCTCCTGATTCTGTGTTTTTTTGACAAAACTCATAACATGAAACTTGTAGAGAATCAAACAACGAATCTAACCATATAAAAAACTTTAGCTAACTCTCAAAGACCAGAGAGAATTTCTCTGGCCCTAATTTCTAACCTAGTTTTTTCAGAAAGTTCATGGATGAAATTCTCCTAGCACGATTAATATAAATGAAAACTAAGCACATGTATGGTTTCAGGGCTATGAATACAACATCTTTCATTCACAAACCTAAGTCTAACTATTCCTAAATAGAGAGATAGAAGTTCATGAAATATCTGTTTCAGTTGACTTCGAGTTGGACGATGCAGAAACTTCCAAGGGTGCTTGAGGTTCTTTTGAGCTTGCCTGATGTTCACTGAAGCTTTCCCAATGCTTAGTTTGTTTTGAAGTAGCCTGAATCGTGCTACAGAACTCAACCTACAAAGCTTTCAAACAAAAATGGCAATGTGTGTTAATGGAGTTACAGTTGGCAATGGAGGTCTGGAATAGTTCAGGTGAGTTGAATGGAAGGTATTGGGGCAAGTTTGAGGCCAAACGCACGAGGCAAAGTGGAGATGGAGGTGATTCTGCAGGGCTTGCCCTGTTTTACAGAAAAATGGTGATTTTGTGTACAAGGAGGTTTGAGGGGTCAAGGGCTCGTTTTTATGGCTCAAATGGTTGTGTGTAATGTGTTTGCAATGTTTGTTTAAGCTATCATGGACTGGTTTTCAAGTTGGCAAGATTTGGACAAATTTCTTCTTTGTGAAGCAAGAAAGTGTAACTTGTGATTACAGGCCTGTAACCTCTATCTTGTATGCTGCATACTTTGCCCTTGATACTTGCAATTTGTGGATTTGATCTTGCCTCAGAGATATGTCCCCATGCCTCAAAGATCTTGGTTTCACATAAAGTATAACTTTTCAAAAATGGCAATGTACCTTTTTCCAAATAGGGATTAGTTTTGTGTACAATGCCCAAATGACCAAGATAATGAATTATCTCAGTGGATTTGCATTCAATTAAGGAGTGTAAATTATTTTAGAGGCCTGCAAGCTAGTACAAAGCATACTGGTTTGAAAATGCAAGTTGTATGAACATGTATTGGCCATGGTTACAAAGTGAGTTTTTGCCAACTTCAAGCATTCGATTCTCCCTAACCACAAATGTGTTAGAGGAGTTCCTGGACAATTTGGAAAGCTTGCAACAAGTACTATAATCCATATTTGAAATGAAAATTGAGACTCCAAGTGGAACTATGTGAAAAATGGCCAAGAAGATGGGTCAAAATCCTACCTAAATTAGGGCAAAATTTCTCTAAGTTAAAAGTTTTAGGGACCCTTGTTCCAAAAATCATAACTTGAGATCCAAGCTTATTTTGAGAAAACTTTGTGAACCAAAGTTGTAGACCTTGTGGAGGACTACAACTTTCATGTTGTAAGTTTTGTTTGAATCCATTTGCATCATGGTGAAAATGTGGGGCAAAGTTAGGAAAAATTAAGAAAAGTTTATAACTTAGAAAAGTTCTAAGTTATGAAAATTTTCCATTTCAAACCCTAATTTGCAATTTTGGGTTTCTTTATGAACAAGTTTCATAATTTGACACATCTTGATGAAAAATTACCCTTGGCACTTGATTTTGACCAAAAAGTCAAAGTTTGACTTTTCAGTATACACTCAAATTTTGATCAGTTGACTGAAAAATTCATCTGTCAATCCCATGCATT
The DNA here is from genome assembly GCA_948472305.1 of Vicia faba. Classification (NCBI taxonomy): domain Eukaryota; kingdom Viridiplantae; phylum Streptophyta; class Magnoliopsida; order Fabales; family Fabaceae; genus Vicia; species Vicia faba. The sequence continues at coordinate 1,428,139,643 of OX451741.1, read as the reverse complement.
TAAGATCTTTTGAACTTGTTGAATAAGTAAAGATTATGCCTTTGAGCCCTTGGGTCTATGGTTGAACTTGATTTGCCATTGGCTAGGTCAAACAGTCAAAAATTGCCTTTGTATAGTCAAAATCCTAAAAATGACCATTTTGCCCTTTTGGAGATCTGGTCAAATTTTTTGTGGAATTGTGGTCCACACTTGATCAAATGGTTCATATGATTTCATAATGTTGATGTGGGTCAAAATTCATGAGGTTTGACTGTAAATTGGCCATAGTTGACTTTTCCCCCAATACAGTTGATTTCTAGGTCAACTGTCCAATTGACTGGGCAAAAATTTGATTCAAGGCTTGAAACTTGGAATGAACAAACTAATGAGTCCAACATGAAGTATGAAAGTCACTTTGGGCATTGAAGGTCCAAAAATACTTGTGCAAACTCAAACCCTAGTTTAGGTCAACAGTGCAAGGAGGTGCCTTGAGCAGAGCAAACCCTAGCTTGATCTTGAATTCCAAGAGCCTTGTGATGAGAAATGTTGATAAATGAGAGAGAAAATTTTGGGTTACAACAATGGCTTGATTTCAAATCTTTACCTTTACATCTCTCATTGTTCGCATTCTCTTTATGCACGGTGCGACAATTTGGCGACTTCATTGGGGACACTTTCATAAGGGGTCAATCCTAGCTTTTTGTTTCTGTTCTATGAGTGTGTATATATTGTTTTACTTGCTGTTTATTACTTCCCATTATCCTATATATGTTTGTCTGGATATTCCTAGTTTTTTAAGGTGCTTGGTTATTTCTCATAAGTTATTTACCCGGACTTGGGAAAACTTAAGATAGGACGGGCGGTATAGTCATGTTATCTTTGAGGTAGTAATCCCAAAAAAGGAGACATGAGATCCCCCACTAAGTGGAGGCCCCTTTGGTTGTAGTGTTGTTTACCGAGTAATCAGAAAGACGTGCTGCTTTCATCCTGGGTGCCTGCTAAAGCTGAGGACCGTAGAACCATTAACCCATCTTGGCCTTTTAGGTGTAGTTCAAAAACTATGATGGAGTAATCCAAAAGTGGTTGTCACGCAATGCTATGCTCACACGAGTTTTTCTGAGAATATTACTAATTACTGAGTTAATCGGGACGTTGGTAATATCCGATGGAATGATGTAGACTTTGGGAACCTTTTAGAACCTTTGTTTGGCAGGTGATAAACTATTAGTCCTTGCCTTGTGGATAGTACCTTCACATGCTCATGAATTTGAAATGTGATATTGTTACTGTGTAGTGCATTTAATAACATTGCATATCATTTCCATCCTCTACATCATTCTGCATACATCCAGGTTGTTCAAGATCTTATTCCTAGTTGTTTTTTTCTTCCAGTTAGTCATCTACCGTCAAGGTGATTCCTCAACACAACTACGGGACTAGAGCTGCCATCAGATTGAGAATGGAAAACCAAGAGCAGCATAACTTGGAAGTCAGATTTGAAATCTATGAGTTGAAGTCAGGCATGGCCAAACTTACTGAGATGATGCAAGTCCTGATTTCCAGAGGAGAGTTGCTTCAAAGGACTGTGATGTCTGAAAATCCAACTGCTGTTGTTGACACTCAACCTATCCAGCATACATCTACTACATGGCCAGAGTTTGGGATGCCTCGTAGCTACTCTCTGTCTGTCGAAATTACTTTGATGGTTTTTGTAACGCCCGATATTTATTTAAATATTTTCGAACTTATTTATGAAATTGGTTGATGTTGTGAAATATCGATTTAAGTTGTTATGTGGTTATTTGATAAATTGGTTGATTTAAGTTGTAGAAATAATATTATTAATAATATTAGAATTGTAGAATATTAATAATATTAAGATGATATATGGTTAATTGTGTTGGGCCTATTTTTATGGTTAGAAGTAGTAATATGGGGGTATGTTGTTAAGCCCAATAGAATAATAATATTATTAGATTAAGTTAAAAATAAAATAGGTTAATTAAAAGGTGAAGAAGAGTCTTAGAGTAGTACGTTAGAAGTTACAGAGAAGAGGAATAGGAAAAGAGGCAAAGCTAGGTCAATCGTAGAGTTACAGAGCAACCTTCAATCAAAGGTAAGGGTGGGGTTCTAACTCTATAAAGGATTGTATGATGGTGCGTTATGGTAGAGTTAGGTTATGTAATTCTATAATCTCTTTGTGTGAATTTGATGTGTATGGGGTTTGTATGTGTGATGATTGAGGATGATGAATTGGTGTAGATTATTGATTTAACCCGTTGAAATTGACTATAATCGATGAATTGGTGTTTTGAATTGTGTGGTAATTGATGTATGTTGATAGCAATGATAATTGGATGTTTGATTGCGTATTATTTTATGAAGTTTGTGTTTTTAGAATTGAGAAAAAAGGGCTTTCGTACTGCAATTTAAAGAATTCGTAAAATTGTTTGACAATATTTTTGAAAACTTGAAAACTCCATAACTTTTAACTCGGGTGTTTGTTTGACATGTCATTTGAACCTATGAAAAGTTAAAAATATTTTCTACAATGTGGTAATAATTTTGATGGAAGTAGACTAATATTTTATTGGAATAATTCTGATGTGTGTGTATGTTGTATGTGATGTAATGCAAAATATTGCGATTGAATGTATCCGTTTTGTATAAACAATGTACGGAGGATTTTGCATATTGTATTAATAATAATTATGATGTAGTATCATAGTATAATAATTTGTAGAAGTTTTGTACTTAGAAATAAGCATTTAAATAATTAATTAACCAGAAATAGTCAAAATAGTCTGGATAATAACGCGGTTTTATTTGTAGTAAATTTTGGTTGATTCGTTGTATTATGTTCTTCGTTAAAGAATGTGAATTTGCAGGTGATGTTATTGCCTCTATTTATTGGATAAAACTAAGTTGCAGACTTATGGCCAATGTTGAATTAAGTTGAATTATTAATGTTGTTGTTGTTATTATGATCATGTTGGTAATGCATACATAGCATATCATGTTAGAGCTGATGCTCGTTAAGTTGGTCTGGATTGGAAAATATAAAGTTGAAGGCTTATGCTTTGTTGATGTCTCTATTTATTGTCAGATTTCTAAGTTGGGAGTTCTGCTCCATTGGTACCACATGCATGTGCATAAAAACGAGTCGCATTTCATGTTGCATCCTGAGTTGTCGTGTGGATAAATTAATTATGCTAAGTGTTGATAAAAAGATATGAAGTGGTGAATTGTATGATCTAATCCTAATATATTATTTATCATACACTCAATTATATGGTTTTATGTCTCACCCCTTCTGTTTGAATGTTGTCCTCTGTTGGTAACGTGCATGTAATCAAGAAGGATAGTTGTTACCTTCGTTTGTTCGAGTCAGTGTTGTCGCTCTGATACGTAGCACTCGAGGGGATGAACGCATGTGCTCCTTATTGTTGGTTTTCATTATGTTGATGAATTTTTAAGTTGTTTTCATTAAAGACTTGTTGTATTAAAGTTATTTTGGTTGGACAAGAGGTTATGGTATTTCAGTTGAATTTTGTGAATCTGTTGCGTAGCAATGAAATTCATTTTATTTTTAAGGACTAAATAGGTTGTTATCGGTTCATCCTAATTTTATGTGTTATGTGTCCAAACTATAGGTGATTGAATGTCGTTCTTTAAGTTGAAAGTGTAGCATTCCATTGTTTGTTGGAAAATTTTGTAACTCTGATTTTATATAATTCGTTGGGTAGAAATAGGGTTTTACAGTTGTCCAGTCTTACCGACCAGTATTTCAGGCTCCAATTTTCACTGAACCTCAACCAATCATTCATACTACTTCTTGTCAACCTGTTGGACAAGTTGCTTTTGGGAACCCTCTCTTTGAGTACCATGCTTCCAATCCTCGAACTGTGAGTCAGGGAGACTTTGGTGTGTTTGAAGAGTTCAAAGAACAATATCAGACTTTAGAGAAGAGACTTAGAGCTATGGAAGGAAAAATATGCAGTCCTCGATAATTACATGCATTCCTTGAGATCGACATTCAGGGAATCTCCCTATTATTACAAGAGAAAAAAATAGTATACTTCTTATTTTTCCTATCAAGTTTTTGGCGTCGTTGTCGGGGACTGACTAGTTATTGAGTGTAATTTGAGTTTAATTAGAATTCTGTTGCTCTGCAACTAAAAATTCTTTTCTGTAATTTTTATATTTTTGTTATTACTGATTTTTCCTAACCTTTGCATGCGAGGAAAACCCTCAGCTGGATTTTCTTTTTGATATACAGACTCAGGTTCAGAATCAGAACCTGAAACTCTGGTTGAAAACCCCCCACCACCAGAGAGACTTCTTGGGGATTACGGAGGAGCAAATGCTCCAGCAGGTCGGTTGACTATTGTGAATCAACCGATCAATGTTGCAAATTTTCAACCGCATCCTTCAACCGTCCACCAGCTTGAGAATAGATCTTTCACCGGAAAGATAAATGAAGATGCCAATAAGAATTTGTAGATATTCATCATCATGAGTACTGCTTTGAAGATTAGGGGGCACTCTGAAGAAGCCAAGAAATTAAGGATGTTCCCGTTCATGCTATCTGAAGATGCTGAAGAGTGGTTTTACCCGTTTCCTGCTGGAAGTATCACCACTTGGGAACAGATGGAGAAGAATTATCTTGATGAATACTTTCCCGCTTCTATTTATATTTGCAAAAGATATTATATTGTGAATAAGATTCGCTAGGTGATTCTTATAAGAGGTTCAAGAGGTTATTAGTAGCCTGTCCCACTCATAACATGGGTCAAATTGAGAAAATGTAAATGTTTGTAAATGGCCTTAGAATGAAGACAAAGCAGCTTATTAGTAGAGCAGGTGGTGGCTCATTCAACTTTACAGCAACCACTGGTGTGAAGAAGATTATTGAAGCCATTACTGCAAATGAGCATCTGGAACTATATGACTTGGTTGTGAGTAAACCATAGGGGGTGATTGATATAAAGTTAGAAATTAATAAGCAACTAAAAATTGAATAAGCAATTGATGCAGAAGTAGAGAAAACAATCAAAGCAATGAACATGGGTACTCAACATGTAGCTCAGGTTCAACAGGTACAACAAATTGTTTGCGAAATTTATAGTGGACCACACACTACTGTGTAATGTCTTGTAAGTCCACAAAAAATTGAGGAGATAAAATTTTTGAAACAAAATAACTCGTATTCTAACACCTATAATCCTGGGTGGAAGAATAATCCTAACTTCTCCTGGAAAGATCAGCAACAAGAAGCTCCTCAGAAGGCAGAGTGGGAGGTGGCTATTGAAAATATGGGTGCCCACACCTCTCAATTTCAAGAAGAGACAAGGAGTAATCACATGAATACCACAACTGCAGTAAAAAATTTGGAAGTTCAAATGGGATATATTGCAAACCAGGTAGCGCTGCGAGCACAAGAAAATTAGAAAAATCAGGAGAATGTTAATGTTGTCACAACAAGGAATGAGAAAGCTACTGAAGAAAAGAAAGATGAGGTAAAATTTGATGATAGTATCATAGAAGTAGAGATGGAAGTGAGAGAGAATAAGAAAAAACAGGAAGAAGTAGTATCACCTTTGAAGCCAGTTGAAGAGAAAACTAAACCAGAATCAAGTTGTTGTATCCTTCTCAAGTGGCAAAGAAGGACACAAAAGAGAAAGAGTTTGATAAATTTATCCAGTTGTTCAAAAAGCTAGAGATCAATATACCGTTCTTTGAAGCACTCAATAAAATGCCATTCTATCAGAAATTCATGAAGGGGGTATTATCAAAGAAGAGATCAACAAGAGAGGGATCGGTACCCTGTGATGAGAAATTGTGTGTACTTGAACCTGAGAGGAAAATACCTGTCAAGCAGAAGGATTTGGGGCTAGTTGCAATACCATGCACCATAAAAGACATAACTTTCAAGAGGGTTCTGGTTGATTCTGGCTCTAGTGTGATTTTAATGACATTATTGATTTTCAAGAAGTTCAGTATAGAGAAGATAAGCGGGAGTGGGATAAAATTTAAATTTGCGGATAACACCATCAAGCAGTCATATGGGATAGCTGAAGATGTATTAGTAGAAATTGATAATTTTCCCAGTTGATTTTCAGATAATGGACATACCTGAAGATGAAAAGACTCTTATCATTCTTTGTCGACCATTTATGCTGACTAGTCGAAGCAATTTTGATATCGAGACAGGTAATCTAACATTAAAATCTTTTGATAAGGAGATAACTTTGAAGGTGTCGGAGATCAAAAAGCAGGGTGCAGGTGAAAAGAATCAAGCTTTAGCTGGTATGATCAAATTAGAAGGAGACAAAAGTAGTTTAAAATCACCCCTAGAAAAAGTCTCCAGCATAAGCTCTCAGGTGGCATCAACAAAAACATTTAAGTTCAGTCCAGAAGTCAAGAAGAGAAAGAAAAGAAAACTCAAAGATGAGAAGATGGAAATTGGAAGGGAGTGGAAGTACAAAGTGGTCAATGCTTTTGATCTAGATGAGTTTTAGGTTGCGGAAAGGACAAGCATTAAGGTGTGGAAGAGGAAGTATCCCCCATAAGGGGAAGAACAGTCGAGCCATGCAACGTTAAACGAAGCGCTTTGTAGGAGGCAACCCACACTTTTAATAATTTAGTTTTTATTTTTTATTTTTTTGTAGGTAATAAAAATGGAGCCTTACTGGTGAGAGCTAGGAGGTAGAAGTTGTGTTGCATTTCCCTCAGTGAGTCACCTTCCTCGAGCTTGTTCTGAAACATTGGGGTCAATGTTTAGTTCAAGTTTTTTTTTTGGGGGGGGGGGGGGTTATTTCTTTTTTGTTTCGAATTATTTGTTGTTTCTATGCTAATTGTTTTGTAAATCCACGAGTTGAAGTCCTCCCTAAATTTTCTGAAATTTTTTGTTTTTTTCAAGAACTTGTTTCTCACAGAGTTCGGGAATTATAAATAGAGACAAAGGTATGGTTGTTTGAGGGTAGGATGTTCGGGAAAACATGATAGTGATATGAGTCTAAAATGTAGATTTGTACCATAGTACTTGAATCCTAAGAAGTATTCCTTGTGTAGTTTATTTTAACAGTCTGACATAATATAGATTCACACGCATGTATGATTGGTTGAGAAATAAACAAAGTGGGCACAAAATGATGAAAAGGCGATAAAAGGCAACTGGCTAGTTAAGTTGGATAGCCCTCACCCAATTATTAAGCCCAAAGGGGGTTGATCCCAAAATGTCATCCAAAAGGACAATATATAATTGGAAAGTTTGAAAATTTCATCAGTAATTAAAATGAGCAAAAGCTCTGATTTGGTGCATGAACATTTTCTTAATCAGTCTTGTGCGTGTGATGATCATTAACAATTCTCATTGGCTTAATTTGACTACGAATGAAAAAGGAGGAAAATTGGAGAAAGACTTAAGTCCAAAACATATTTAGAGAGGTATCTGAAGAGTAAGCTTAGGTTAAAAGGTTCTTAAAAAAAAACTCTTCGTGTCCTATGAACATCATATAAACTGCATTTTTGATCAATTGGAACGGATGTCTCACGTATGAGTATTGGTCTACTATGATTTTCATGAGTTCTTGTAATGGTCGTTTGTGGTCAAGAAACAATTTAAGTTTGGGGAAGTTTGACCAATGGTTTTTACACAAATATTTAGTAGTTATTTTAGTTATCGTTTCTTTTACTTATCACATTTTTATTTCGTTTTATCGCATTTTATGCTTTGGTTTTGTATTTCAGTGTTTTCAGGTTCAAAAGAATAAAACAGGACAAATCGGGGCAGAAAAGTGCATAATTCAAAGTTTTAGAGGAAATTCTACAGGAGCCCTGACACGGGTGGCCGTGTCATCTGACACAGGTCGTGTCAGGGGGAAGACTTGGACAACGTGGAAAACAGAGGACTGACATGGGCGGCCGTGTAACCTGACACGGGCAGCCGTTTCGCCTGACACGAGCCATTTAGCATGCTTGGAGAAGATTTCCTAAAGGCCAACACGGGTGGCCGTGTCGCCTAACACAGACTGTGTTGGCCAGTGACGCTGATTTTAAGTGTTTTTTTATGATTTTTCACTATTTGGGACCCAAAGGGGCGTTTTAAGCATTTTCGACCGAGACAAATGGGTTGTTCCCTATTTACCAAAGTTTGAAAGAGAAATTAGGGGACTTTTTTCCACATGAAGAGTTGAGGATTGGAGAGAGCAACATATGAGATTCTTGGAGGACGGAGATTTTTCATGAGCTTCAGCAATTGAAAATCAAAGTTCATCATTTATCTGTAATATTTAATCTTTATACCATTGAAATTATTTTGAACAATATGAGTAGCTAAACCCCCCCAATGCTAGGGGGTGTCCCTGATTTGAATCTGTAATGACTATAAGTTATTGAGTTCTTTAATAAAGTCTTCTCTATTCGATTTAATTGTACAGTGTCTTTATGCCTTCCTGATCAGAAATTAGGATTGATTTACAGTTAACAACCAACTGGACCATAGTTGTTAAGGTTTTTGTAGAATTAGACTAAAGTAGATATCACCTAGGACTAGGGATACCCTATAGTTACCAGATTTAACCCTTGATAAAAATAAAGGCTTGACTCCATCAGATATCTCTAAGGACTTAGGATTTAGGATGGATGGTTAAAGGTTTTCTCACTAAGGACTTAGGGGAAAATACTCTAAAGGGCTGGTAGTTGAATGTTATGAACTTGTTGAAGAAATCGGGATTCAAGGTCGTTATAGGGAAAATTACACACCACACCCTAGCATGTTCATCATATCTGTGAACAAACATATTTATATTTCTGCTTATAATTCAATGACAATTTCTAAAACCAAAACCCCAAGTTAAGTTTTTTTTTAATTGAACCACGCATTAAACTCGATAATTACATGCAGTCCTTGAGATCGAAATTCGGGGTATCTCCCTATTATTACAAGAGGAAAAATAGTACACTTTCTATTTTTCCTATCACCTTTAATTCTATTATATTCAGCCTATTCAGAGGACTATACAATGGCTATCCATAATATGTGGAGACTTGATCCCATGCCATTGCATACCATGACATCACATATTTATATTTATATCCCTAGAAATGAAAAAATGAAACATGCATTCATACTATCATGCATTCCTTGTTCATATTAGAAACTTATCGCGGTCCCTTTTCCCCCAGACTTCAAAATCAACAAATACGACTTCACTTCATCCCTACCATACCAGAAGTAACCAACAAATATTCATGTATCTCTATGAACTGAAATAGAATGCCCTCTGTCTGGACATGGACACCATAGGTGAAAGAATGGATCAGCTTATGAAGACCCTTCATGCTATTATTAAGGGTCAAGAAGAGCTCTGTCATAATGTTGTTAATCTAACCATTGCTACTTCCTCCATTTCTGCAAATGGAGGACCTAAAAATGTGAATGTTGAGACTCATATTTAAATTCCTCTGAATATGGTGTGATACGGTGGGAGAACTGACTTGGTGTTTTGCATTTTATCACAAGTGTTGCGGATAGCAAGAGTCGCCACTGACTTTTTCTTTTATCCAATAAAGGAAAGGTTGAAAAGAACAGGAAAGACCTTTTGAGAATTTTCTTGAGTTCGGGGGGTAGGTTATGAAAAGGGAAGGTGTTAGCACCCTTTTCATCCGTAGTTATCTATGGGTTCTTAATTGCTTGATCACTTTTAAATGCTTTTATGTTTGTGTAAGTTTGAAAATATTTTGAAAAGTGTCGTCGCCTTTGTAATGATTCTCGTCTCTATAAGAATGCATACAAAGTGTTGACTTTGAAAATATTTCAAGAAAGTGTTGGTGTGTTTGAATGATGTTTGTTTTGAAATCTTTGTGAGCAAGCAACTACGAGTATTCTACCTACTCAAAAGAAAGTCTTTGTTCTTTTCCTCCTCCTTTAGATAGTGCTATTTTACCATTGGTTGGTAAAGAGCCATATCATTGGATGTGAGGGACATACGTGGGTCATCGTACAGTCATAGAAGGCAACTTGTAAGATGCTTTAGCAATTGTCGCAAGGGACTAAGATCGTTTACCGAAGGTAACATTTGAATGTTAATCGAGGGACTATGATCTTTTAATCGAGGGTCTTTGCTAAAACATATCATGTTCGAGGGACATGACTGTTTATATTCGAGGCAACAAGTGTGGGTTACCCTAGAGGTGCATGTGTGGAAAGTGTGTTGTTTTCAATTATTTTATCTTGAGTTAAGGCTGTCTAGTATTGATTTTAAGTCTTGCCATACAAACCCTAATTACTAGAGATAAACTGTTTAATTTAAATTTCCTACACTATTACAACACTTTGGGATGGTGATACAAATTTACAAATGAGATGGCAAGTAAAATAAACCCTAATTGATATTACAAGGCTTTGGCAGTTACATAAATTATAATGCAAAATGGTAAAATGCGCAAAGAATGTATAGTGAAAATAAATTGTTTTTTGTGGGTTTTTTGATGGAAAAGGTTTTGTAGTTAATTTAATTACAAAAGGATTTAATTAATTAAAAATAAAACCTAAGTCTAATGATTTTAATTATTTTAGAAAATAACTTGAATGCTTTATCTAGAAAAAGTTTTTGTATAGTGTTAGGTAATCTCCAAGCAATGCAATATGTCCAAAGTAACCTTAATGATCTAAAACTACAGCACAATCTCAAAATTAGGAATTTTAATGCCTGAGATGACACGGGCCGTGTTAGCGGACATGGGTACCCGTGTCAGAATCTACTATTGCTTCTTGCACATTTTTAGTCCCAGTTGAATTGACACGGGCTGTGTCGTGTGACACAGGAACCCGTGTCAACTTCTGCCCTATCTCTTTGGTCTGTCTTCCCCCTTGACGCGGCCCGTGTCAGGCGACGCGGCCCGTGTCAGGCGACGCGGCCCGTTTCAGGTGACACGGCCGCCCGTTTCAGGGCTGCTAGAGTATTTTTTTTAATTTTGAATATTGGCACTTTTTCGCCCTGATTTGTCCTGTTTTGTTCTCTTGAAATCGAAAGGGAATGATGTATGGATAAGGATGTCACGATTTGAGAAAACTTACCTCTTGAAGTAAAAAAAACTCATAATGTGTATGGATGTTTTCAAGTGTAATGTGATGATTGATTACACTTCCTTGGACCTCCTTGGAGTTGTTCCAATCCCTACTTTATGCTGAAAGTGTTTGAAACTCCCCAACCAAGTCAACTTGCAAGATACTGTTTTTGAGTTTGGAAGGTGGTGATAATGATGTTACAGAAGTTGTTCTTGTGTTTGGATAACTTCTATATTGTATGTGAAGTATTTAGATGATTTGTTTGGACAAAATTTGTAAGGTTTGAGAGATTCAAAGATTTGCACTTCAAAGCTCAAAAATGGAAGTTTTGTGGATAATTCTGGTTTTTTTTAGAGTAAAGGGGTTTTGAGGGCTTGTTACTTGTGTATTGTATTGAAAATGGATCTTACTATTTATAGAAAAAGGTTGGACGGCAAAGGCTGATCATATTATCAAGTTGAAGAGTTCTGGTTTGGTTGATATAAAACAATCAAGTTTGATGAATTTCCAAAGTTTCAATGCTTCAAGTACAAGCATGTTCTGAAGTTGTTGGATGCAAAGGGTTTTCTCCATACTTTTGAGCTTACTTGTGGTCAGATATAACCATCATAAAGCTCAATGTATTGACATTTTGCAAAAGCATGCTTTATGTAAATGGCAATGTTACTTTGTGCCATTAATGGAATTATGCTTTGGACAATTCTTAAATCAAATGGACCATAGCTCAAAAGTTTCTGTAAACATTAAATTATGGTGATATTTGCAAGTTAGAAGGCTTGCAAAGCAAGATTATGCAGCATAACATGCAGATTGGATTATGTGTTCTTCACCAAAATGACTTGTAATTTAAGAATGGATGCCCAAATTCACGCCTTTGAATATCCTAGATCAAATATGACAAATTCATGCTCTTGGATGTTTTGGAAAGCTTGAAACATTTTCTACAACTTTCATGTTTACCACTTTAACTAAATCAAATTGGAACTTGATGAAAATTGGCTAAGAAGTTGGGATAAAAATCTGACCAAACTTGTTGAAAATTTCTTTAAGTGTTTATACAAAAATGTCATGACTTCATGAGCCTATATCTTCAAATCTAAGCATCTTTTAGACATCAAACCTCTAATATAAAGTTGTAGAATTCATCAAGATATACAACTTTCATGTTGAAAGTTTTCTTTGAATCATCTTGCATCTTGGTGAAAATATATCATGAAGTAATGAAATTATCAAGTGTAAAAACACTTCAAAAAATTTCTAAGTATCAAAAACTTTGACTTTTTGTGGACTTTCTTGACTTTCTTGATTCTTGATGATCAAGTTTGATATTTTTAAGCATCATGATGAATCTTGATCTTTGAAATTCAATATTGACAAAAAGTCAAAGTTTGACTTTTTATGTATCAATTGATTTTTCATCAGTTGATCCAAAATTCAACTATTAATCCATTAATCTTGAGAAATGATTTGAGCCATGAAGTTAGGTCAACATGTTGTGTTTAAATCCTTGAGATCATGATTTAAACCATTTGATCATGTACTTGGTCAAAAGTCACTGATCAGCCATTCTCAGTCAAAACCCTAATTTGTGGCCTTAATGCTTAGGAGATGAGTTTGTCTGATCAACTCTTGGAGAATCCTTGAGAATTTGAGATATTTTGTGAGAAGTGTCTTGAGAAAGGAGAGGGAAAATTTTGGGGTACAACAACTGCCCCTGTTCAATCTTCTTAAACCTGAATAGTTAGATTGGCTTGTTCGCCATTCGTGACTTGAAGGTAGAAGATAATTGAACACTTAAGTGCCAAGAAATATGCACTCGCATGTGCATGAAATGAATTGTTTTTTGATTATGTAGGGAATGGACTTAAATATGCCATTTGGAGAGATGATGGAGAGTTGTCGGAGATGGGCTTACAAATGCCATCCAAAGTAACCGTTGATAGAATTTAGACTAAGTCTAAGTTTGACTTCAACTGGAAAAAGAATCAGAATAAATCTTGGGTTAATTTAAACTGAACCAACAAGTGTTTGTATTTGTCTTTAACTGGAAAAGAATCAGAATAGATCTTTGATCGATTTAAACTAAACTAGAAAAATTGTCTACCAGAAAAGAATCAGAATAAATCTTTGGGTGATTTAAACTAAACCAGCTGAAGTCTTGTTAAGTAAGTGTTTGTTAGGTAGATAGTCGCCCCATCCTGTTTCGAGAATTGATCTATAATCAGTTGTTTGCAGATAGTTGCCCTGTCTTGTTTCAGGAATTAATATGTTTGCTGGTCATTCAGATAGTTGCCCCGTCTTGTTTTGGGAATTAATCTGGAACCTGCTTTTGTTGGTTGTGGAGATAGTTTCCCTGTCGTGCTTCAATAATTAATCTCTAACCTGGTCTTGTAGATAGTTTCCCCGTCTTGTTTCGAGAATTAATTTGTTTGTTGGTCATTCAGATAGTTTCCCCGTCTTGTTTCGGGAATTAACCTGGAACCTGCTTTTGTTTGTTGTTGAGATAGTTTCTCTGTCTTGCTTCAGGAATTAATCTCTAACCCGGTCTTGTAGATAGTTGCCCCGTATTATTTCTAGAATTTATCTACAATCAGTTGTTCACAGATAGTTGCCTAGTCTTATTTCAGGAATAAATCTGGAACTGTTGAAATTTGTTGATGATATTTGTCTGTTGATTGATATTTCCTGAAAAGGTAAAGACTTAGTTGTATGCAATGATGATGTGTGAAATGCATTGTGTAATGATGCTCTCAAAGCAAATGATACTGTGTTATATGTGTTTCGTATGCATATGATGTATGAATCTGAAATGTTGTTGAAGTGTATCATTTTCTAGGAAAATAAATTTCTAACAAATTCTGGGGATGAAGAGTATGTGTATCTTCAACCTTTGTTAGAATGCTTCCGTTGGGGATGTTGATTTCTGCTTAGGGAGTAGATATTAGGAATCTCGGTTGTTCATTTCTCTACTGGGGAATTTAACTCTTATATATCCTGATTGGGGATAAAAGAGATGGTTAAACTGCTGACTCGTCTGGGGAGGATAGAGTTAACTGATATCTGGTGGGATCCCAGGCTTTGCAGCAATTTTTTGGGGATAGTGGCAACTTTACTGGGGAGAGGAATTTTATCAGTGATTTGTGGTAGAAGCACACTCAAACTGGGGAGTGTCAGAATAAGTCTAAGCCTTAATTATATTTGAGGATGTATTGAATGAGTATCAGAATGATATCCATATCTGGATTATCTCTGTACTGTATCAGAAAGAGAATGAGTACTAGAATAAATCTATATCTAGATTATCTATGTACTGTATCAGAAAGAGAATGAGTTCCAGAATAAATCTATATCTAGATTATCTTTGTACTATATTGGAAAGAGAATAAGTGCCTGAATAAATATATATCTAGATTATCTTTGTATTGTATGGGAAAGAGAATGAGTGCCAGAATAAATCTATATCTAGATTATCTCGATACTGTATCGGAAAGAGAATGAGTTCCAGAATAAATCTATATCTAGATTATCTCTGTATTATATCGGGAAGAGAATGAGTGCTAGAATAAATATATATCTGGATTATCTCTGTACTGTATCAGAAAGAGAATGAGTGTCAGAATAAATCTATATCTAGATTTTATTTGTACTATATCGAAAAGATAATCTAGAATGAGTGCCAGAATGAATCTATTATATTTGAAATGCATCTAGAAGATGATAAAGTGTTGACAATCTCTATCTATTTGGGGACTGGCATGTGTGTAATGTATTGGTGCGTTCGTCGGGAGAAGATCATACTCTTTTATCTGCTATGGGGATTTGCTGGTGAGTTTGACTATGTCATCGACTGAAAGATGCCCCACTTTCTGTTTGAAGGCACTTTTAGACTTATTAGGGAATGTATCTTTGTTGAAGATGAGATGATGAAAATGACTCTGTGGGGATTTATGGACATCTTGAATTTTGTACTATCTCCTAGAGTCCTTGGTAAATGCTGATCAGAATGATAAGTTTTTTACTGATAGACAAGTGATGAGATAACGGGACATAGTCGTACGCTTTAATCCCTATCTTCTGCTTGGACCGTCTTTTCAAATTTCCAGTCCATCGGGATACCCTTTTTTGCCCAAGCCGCCTTTTTAGGTTTTCGACTTGTCGGGTGTACCATCTTTACGTATATATCCCTAATATTTTCCCGAACCCTTTTGGTTCATCCCTTACTTTTGCCTATGTATGTCAACCTAGCAGGTCTCTTTTGTACGTAATATCTTCCGACTATGTCCGTGTTCTCAGGGTGCGGGGAATTGTTATTGTCCATAGTAGTAAGTGTTGTAGCACTGCTATAAAATGTTTGCTTGGTCTTACGTGACCCTTTGCTGGAATTCATGTTTAATTCCCTAAGTGATTCAGGTGGAGACCTGCCCCTGGCTATTCAGGACTTTATGAGAGATTTCTTGGAATCTCGACTTGACTGCAACAGATGAGTTGGACAATAACATGTCTTTCCCCCTTTATTATGGAAGGTTTTCCACCGGAAGTGTCTATCCATTTGAAGTGATTTTGTTCATTGAGAGGATTTTTGTTCATTGGATATTCCTCGTGCGGATTTCTCTGTTGTCGAACAAATAGTTATATGAAAACAATGGTGTTTAAATAATGCAAAGCTTATGTCTGTCTTGAATTTTTTTTTAAAATATATTTTTTAACAAATAACCGAATTTTGTAAGAATATGAATACATCTCATAATTTTTAGTAAGCCTTATAGGAGTTAGGATACCTTTTGTAACAGTGTGCTTTCGAACTAACCTATGTTTCAGTTAGGACTTTTAAGGTTGTAACATGGTCTGGTTCATGGTTTAAGAAACAAAAGATAAAGACTCAAACTTTATTTGTACCCAACTCGTTCTCCATGATGTTCTTCAGCCCTATGCTCAGTTAATTATGCGTTTAGATTCCAATTGAGTCTGGAATGATGTTTTGGTGATGGTTCAGATATTGGAAGTTTATTTGAGAAGGCAATCATTTTTGTAACATTTTTCTGTTGTCGAGGATTTGTAGCGACCCTTTTTTATTTATTATCTCTAATTTTTTCCTGACTTTTTTTTTTGAGATTACATTCAACAGGATGCCCGAATTGTTTCTCTTAAGTCTCCTTCATAGGTTTTGACTTAGCGGGCTTTTCTCTTGAGAGATAATGACTGTCTATTTTACGGGGAACCATCGTTGTCTTTTGATTTGGAAGGATATCTTTTATATCTCTTGTTGTGTACGAAGTGAGAGCTTGTGACTGAACACGCATTTGAATTAACTGAGGAACTACCCTGCCTCGGGTCATGATTAAGGGTTTCAATGTATGCGAAAAAGAAAAATCCTACTTCTTAGGCTCAAAGGGGTTGACTAGGGATTATCTTCCTTATAACTCCATTGTCTAGGATTTGAAACAATGCTTGTACATCGTCAGTAAGGTATGTTCAAAAGCATATTGTAGAGATTACATTATTTTTCGTCATCCTCCCTCTAAAGGCTTATAACTTTTAATCGAGAGTTGAATATCACAAAAGGAAGTAAAAGAAAAGTTTAAGTATAGTGAAAACGAATGGATTAATTAAAGACAAACATATGCGATGCATTAATGGAAATAACCAAAGTTTAACATAAACATAATTATTTGAATCAAACAAAAGAAATTACAACTGAAAGTTCAAATGAAATTGTCATTCTCTAACTTAGCCATAATTTGGTATGGGAGCAGTGATCACATTATGAGTCTTGGGAGGGTCAAATTCAACCTCGTTAGCATCAATCATGTCTTGAATCTTGTTGTTGAACGCCCAACAGTCATTTATATCACATCTGGGACTATTGGAATGGTATGCACACCTTGCATTGGGATGATAGCTAGGAGCGACGGTATTGGGATTCCTAAGAGGATCTCTCAACGTAATCAACTCCATCTTCAACATGTATTTCAATGCTTGAGCCAAGGAAATGTTTGTTAGAACATAGTTTGATTCTACAACCCTTGATTAGAGTTTTGATGATAACAAAATACAAAGAATAAATTATTTCAAAGATATATACAAAGAACAATTATGCTCCTTAAAATTATGTTTTGTATATGCAGAAGTTATGATGGAATCAGCATCAGAATGGAATCAACATCAAAAGATCAGCAATTTGTGCTACACGCTGAAGCTACCAGATTATACGCTGAAGATTGATGACCAGAATCTGCGCCTAAACAAATACACTCTGACTCTGATCAAATACATCTTTACCAAGTCATCAACACTCTGAAGCGTTATCAGTAGGTACATCAAAGAAGACTCTGAAGCGTTACAGGTTATTCAAGACAGAATTAAATGCTAACGGCTTTCTTCAGACAAAGATCTTCTACAAAAGGAAAGTGCAATTATTATCATTAAACCTGCTTTATGGACAACGTATCCTTTCTTTCCTATATAAACAAGTCTGCTTGTGAAAAGAAGCACGTACGTACGCACTCAACATTTTTGCCAAGCTATCCAAACCACGCATATTCAAAGCTTTAGCAAATTCATTTTATTCCAAGCTTATTTTGTGTAATTATCACAGTTGTGATATACAGTTTTGTAAGAAAACAACAACACACACTTGTTCAATCATTTGTAAAAGAAGTTCCTTGAGATTTACCGGAATGTGGTTATACTCAAGAAGACTTTAACAGTTGTTAAAGTAGCTGTTATAAACCTTTGAGAATAGTGGATTAAGACCTCGTTGGAGAGAGGCGAAATCACCTTGACGGGTGGACTGGAGTAGTTTGAGATCAAACGAACCAGGATAAAAATATTGTGTTGTTAATCCTTTTGATTTAAGTTTTTCAATTCAACCCCCCCCCCCCCCCCCCCCCCCTTCTTGTGTTTATCACATCTTCAATTGGCATCAGAGCGCCTGGTTCTGAGCTTTAACACTTAACCGTGTCAGTACAAGATCCAGCGTCAAAAAAACACAATGGTAGGACCAAGTCAAAACATCAACAATGAAGAAAGGGACAGATTCAGTGGCAAACCTCAAGTCTTTGATGGAGAGAACTTTGACTACTGGAAAGACAGAATTGAGAGTTTCTTTCTGGCCCATGATGCTGATCTGTGGGACATGGTGACTGATGGATACACGCACCCAGTGGATGGACGTGGTCAGAATATTGATAGGAAAATGATGTATGATCAGCAAAAGCGTGAGTTCAGAAATCATCACAAGGCCAGAACAATTTTTCTCAGCGCCATCTCATATTCAGAATATGAGAAAATATCAAACAGAGAAACTGCCAAGAATATGTTTGATTCTCTGAGAATGACGCATGAAGGCAACATTCAAGTCAAAGAAACAAAAGCCCTTACGCTCACTCAGAAGTATGAGGCATTCAAGATGGAAGATAGTGAATCAATAGAAGCTATGTTTTCAAGATTCCAAATTCTTGTTGCTGGTCTAAAAGTTCTTAACAAAGGATATTCCACTGCTAATCACGTTAAGAAGATCATCAAAAGCTTGCCAAAACAGTGGAGGCCAATGGTTAGAGCGCTTAAGCTAGCCAAGGATCTCAAAAAAATCTCTCTGGAGGAACTTGTCAGCTCCCTCAGAAGTCACGAGATAGAGCTAGAAGCAGATGGAACTCAAAAGCAAGGTAAGCCATTAACTTTAAAATCTAACAGAAAATATGACTCCAAAGTTTTGCAGGATGAGGAAGAAACCTCTTATGGATCCTCAACAGAAGAAGATGAACTGTCTCTTCTCTTCAGAAGGGTGAACCAACTGTGGAAGCAGAGGAAAAGGAAGTTCAGGAATCCCAAAAGATCAGAAAATCAGAATGAATCTTCCTCCAGATACAGAAGGTCAGAATCCTCCTCTTGACACAAAAGATCTGAAGGCTCTTCAGGATACAGAAAGCCAAACAACAAAGACATCATCTGCTATGAGTGTAACGAGCAAGGGCACTACAAAAGTGATTGCCCAAAGCTTCATAAGGAGAAGCCCAAAAAGAAGTTTGGAAAGGAAAAGAAGAAAAGTCTCATGGCTACATGGGATGATTCTGATACATCTGAAGCTGACTCAGAATCATATGATGAAAGAGAAAACATAGCTCTCATGGCAAACGTCTCTGAAGATAGTGAAACTTCTAGTTCAGACTCAGAATCAGATACAGAAGAGGTATTCCCTGACTTTACTATCAACTTTACTAAGACTGAACTAGCTGAAAGCCTTAATGAAATTCTGGAAAGGTATCAGTAGATCAGAGTCAAATTCAGAAACCTGAAAATGAATCTTGATTCTGACTCTGATAAGACTGAGAGTCTCAAATTGGAGAATTCTGAGTTAAAAGATAAAATTTCAAAATTAGAAAACCAATTGCAAAACTCTCAGAAGGAACCAATCCCTAAAACTCCCAGCAATGCTGATGAGATCATCAAAGAGTATGATCACAACTTTCAGAAGTTTCTGGATAAAAACATAGACAGAAGCAAAATGGCTTCAATGATCTATGGAGTTAGCAGAAATGGCAGAAAAGGGATAGGATATCAAGGTAAGGTTCCTACACCAAAAAATGCCATGGATTTAGCTATAAAACGTACCCCACTTGATTCACACTTTATATATGGGCACACACATGACATAAAATATACAAGTAGTGATTACTCTGTCAAACCAAAATTCAACCAGAGTTTTGGTAAAACTAACAAATCAGGACCCAAGAAAATGTGGGTACCTAAGGATAAAATAATACATGTGGCAGATATCTTTAGCAGCAAAACAAAGACACCAGTCATGGTACCTGGACTCTGGCTGCTCACGAAACATGACGGGAAGAAGGAATATGTTCCAAATCCTGGAACTTAAGCCTGGAGGCCACGTAGGCTTTGGAGGCTATCAGAGGGGAAAGATCATTGGCTCTGGAACAGTAGGTAATGGAAATCTGACCTCTATAAGTAATGTTTTATTAGTTGATGGATTAATGCATAACCTGTTATCCATAAGTCAATTAAGTGATAACGGTTATGATATAATCTTCAATCAAAATTCATGCAAAGCTGTTAGTCAGAAAGATGGGACTATCCTATTAAATGGAAAGAGGAAAAACAACATTTATAAAATCAAACTTTCTGAACTGAAAAGTCTGAATGTAAAATGTCTTATGTCTGTTAACAACGAGCAATGGATCGGGCACAGAAGATTGGGACATGTTAGTATTAGAATAATATCTCAGATTAACAAACTCAATCTGGTCAGAGGACTTCCTAACTTGAAGTTCAATTCAGATGCTCTGTGTGAAGCATGTCAGAAAGGAAAGTTTGCAAAACCTCCTTTCAAATCCAAAAATGTTGTTTCCACCTCTAAGCCATTAGAACTTCTGCACATTGACTTATTTGGACCAGTAAAAACTGCTTCAGTCAGTGGCAAGAAGTATGGGTTAGTAATCGTAGATGACTATAGCAGATGGACATGGGTAAAGTTCTTAAGGCACAAGGATGAGTCACACTCTGTGTTTGTTACCTTCTGCAACCAAGTTCAGAATGAAAAAGATCTTAGAATCGTCAAAGTCAGAAGTGATCATGGTGGAGAATTTGAAAATAAAGATTTTGAATTATTCTTTAATGAAAAAGGCATTCTGCATGATTTCTCTTGTCCTAGAAATCCCCAGCAAAATGGAGTTGTAGAACGAAAGAACAGAACATTGCAAGAAATGGCCAGAACCATGACCAACGAGACTAACGTTGCTAAGATCTTCTGGGCAGAAGCAATAAACACAGCGTGTTACATTCAGAATAGAATCTCCATAAGACCTATTCTGGAAAAGACTCCATATGAATTGTGGAAGAATAGAAAGCCCAACATTTCTTATTTTCACCCATTTGGATGCACATGTTTTATTTTGAATACAAAAAAATTATTTGAACAAGTTTGAATCTAAAGCAAAAAAGTGTATTATGTTAGGATACTCTGAACGCTCAAGAGGGTACAGAATATACAATACAGAAACACAGATTATTGAAGAGTCAATCAGTGTTCGGTTTGATGATAAGCTTGACTCTCAAAAGTCAAAGCAGAATGAATTCCTTGCAGGTATAGAAGTTGAACTCACAGGTACTGAAGACAACTCAGAGGCTCTCAATAGAGACACTCCCTCAACATCAGAAAGAGTCACTGCAAGCAACTCAGCACCTTATGTTGATTAACTCTAGAAAAGACCACCCAGAAGCAGCATTGATCACCCAGAAGAAACAATCTTAGGAAGGAAGGAAGATCCAATCAGAACAAGATCTACCTTCATAAACTCTAAAGAATCCCTCATGGGACTGGTTTCTATGATTGAACCAACAACAATTGGTGAAGCACTTCTAGACAATGACTGGATTCTGGCAATGCAAGAGGAGCTAAATCAATTCACAAGAAATGACGTATGGGATCTGGTTCCCAAACCAAAAAGGATTCAACGTCATTGGTACAAAATGGGTGTTCAGAAACAAACTGAACGAATAAGGTGAAGTCATCAGAAACAAAGCACGACTGGTAGCACAAGGTTATAGTCAGCAAGAGGGGATAAACTATACAGAAACCTTTGCTCCAGTCGCCAGGTTAGAATCTATCAGACTTTTAATTTCATTTGCTGTTAATAAAGGCATCACTCTGTATCAGATGGATGTCAAGAGTGCATTCTTAAATGGCTATATAGAAGAAGAGGTTTATGTGCACCAACCCCCTGGTTTTGAAAGTTCCAAAAATCCAGAATATGTTTTCAAACTAAAGAAGTCACTGTATGGTCTGAAACAAGTTCCCAGAGCTTACTATGAAAGACTAAATAAACTTCCTGTTAGAAAAAGAATTCACCAGAGGGAAAGTGGACACAACCTTGTTCTATAAGACAATTAAGAATGACATCTTAGTATGTCAGATCTATGTTGATGACATTATATTTGGATCCACTAAACCCTCTTTGGGAAGAGAGTTTGCTAAATGTATGCAGGCAGAATTTGAGATGAGCCTAATGGGGGAACTAAAATTCTTTCTGGGCATTCAGATTAATCAAACTCCAGAAGGAACTTACATTCATCAAAGCAAATATGTCAGAGAACTTCTGAAGAAATTTGATCTCTCAGAATGTAAGTCCTCAAGGATTCCAATGCATCCCACGTGCATTCTGGAAAAAGAAGAGATAAGTAAAAAGGTAGAACAGAAGGTCTACAGAGGTATGATTGGTTCTCTTATCTATCTGACGGCTTCAAGTCCTGACATTCTATTCAGCGTTTGCATTTGTGCAAGATTCCAATCAGATCCTAGAGAATCTCACTTAACAGCAGTTAAGCGAATTTTCAAGTATCTGAAAGGTACTGCTAATCTGGGTTTGTTTTATAGAAAATCAAGTGATTACAGCTTAGTAGGATACTGTGATGCTGATTTTGCTGGAGACAGAGTAGAATGTAAAAGCACTTCTGGAAGCTGCCAGTTTCTGGGAGAAAATCTGATCTCATGGTCCAACAAAAGACAATCCACAATAGCTCTATCAACAGCAGAAGCTGAATACATAGCAGCAGCTGGATGTAGCACGCAAATTCTCTGGATGAAAAGTCAACTTGAGGACTTCAATATATTTGAGAGTAACATCCCTATCCTCTGTGACAATACTTTTTCTATTTGTCTCAGTAAAAATTCTATTTTGCATTCTAGGGCTAAGCATATAGAAATAAAACATCATTTTATTAGGGACTATATTAAGAAAGGGATTCTCAATTTAAAATTCATTGACACAGACCATCAATGGGTTGATGTCTTTACAAAACCTCTTTCTGAAGATAGGTTTAACTTCATTCTGAAACATCTCAGCATGAAGCTTTGCCCAGAATAAACTGATTTTTTTTACATATCTTAATCCTCGGAATTTTTGTTATTTTTTGTGAACTACTGATCAACCTGCCTTCAGAATTTTAGAAGTCCAGATTATATCAGAATTTATCCATGAAGATCTGAGTGTTTCATTTCAAGGATAGAAGTGTGTTGTTCACGTAAGCAAACAGTTGTCATCCATTCATCAGCTACCTTCTGAGGCTGAACACGCGTTCACTTTTCTGAAAGGTCAAAAGTGCTGATTGGATGCATTGAGACACATGTCATGGGTAACCGTTCCAATATCTTTCTGAATCCCCCAAAATCAGCTGTCATTAATGCTTATAATCATTACAATTTATTTCTCTCTCTTGCAGTTTACATTTTCAAAATCTATTTAAACACATTTCTCATTCTTTACATTCTTTCACTTTCACTTTCTCTACAATCTAATTGTTTTCAGTTTGCATCTTTTTCAAAACCCTTTCATTTTCTTCTCAAATTTTCTGTGTGAACATGGCTTCCTCAAGCAACCCAACTTCCAGTACTCAGAGAACAGAATCCACAGAACAATATGAAGAACCATTCAGAACTCTCCTCACGCCCATTAACAACCTAGAAGTACTCTCAGAATTGATTGTGGACTTTAACAGTCTTCAAGAAAATGGGTTCAACATTTCTGAAGAAGTAAAGGCTCAAGGATGGAACAGGTATTTTGACCGTCTGGTAGGTCCAACATTCCCAATCCTTGTGAAGGAATTTTGGATTCATGCTTCATCCTCCAACCATCAAGTTACTTCATATATAATGGGGAAGAAGATAGTCATAACTGAAGACTTTATCGCAAGATTGATAGGTTATAGTGGTGGTGGCATAAGGTGCATAGACATGGCAGAAAGATGTGCTGATGTCGCTTCAATTGCTAGAGAAATTTTCACTCTGGGTCTTCCCTCCAGCAAGATAAGGGATCTAAAGGACCATCACAGAATATGGGCTAAGATTATTCTGGGGTGCATAAACCACAGGAAGCCAACCAACTCTCCTGACTACATCAACATTGATCAACAATTTCTGATCTACTTCATCTCCCATAAGACTAAGGTGAATCTGGCCCATTTGTTGTTCAATCATCTGAGGACTAGTGTTAAGGAGACTAGAGAAGATGAGCACACTAAAAGGGATTGGATACCCCTTGGAAGGCTCATATCAAATATTCAGACAGAGAATAGGCTGATAGATCATCTAATAGAAGCACATGAAATCAACACTTTAGAGGCAACTGTTGGAAAGCCTTTGAATGCGAAGAATCTGAAGAAGATGAAGATTATTGAGAACATCAAGAAGGAACCCAATGTTACTTATTTTGCAACAATCACCAGCAGAAGAATCCCTCTGGATGACTTTCCCATGTTCTCAGAAATTGATTCCAAGCCTGAGATTATCGTCAGATATCTGGATGCATGCAAGGCAGATGGTACTGCACCAGAGTTAAATATTCAGGACTTGCAACAGAAGGCTCCATAAGTTGTGCTAAAGAAGAACAAGAAAAGGAAGGCAGCAACAGAAGGATCATCCCAGCGGACTCCCAAAGCTGCTAAAAAGAGAGGTAATCCTTCTACTGTTAATGTTTTAGAATCAATATCTTTATCAACATCTGCACCAATTCCTACCCAATCAGAAATTCCTATCCCACAAACATTTGATGATTTTGACATAGAGTTTGACCCCTCAGAAACTTTAACTCTTACAGGAACTCACTCCCTACCTATCAATCCAAATATTGAAACAACTCAACCAGAACTTGCAAAAGTTCTATCAGATATTGAAACCTTTGACCAGCATATTTCTTCTCCCATACCAGAAAATCCAAACTCTGAAACCATTTCAGAAGCACCACAACCAGAAATACCGCTACCTCCATCTCCTCAACCAGAAATTCATCCACCTTCTCCACAACCTGAACTATTACAACCAGAAATTCAAACTTCTGAGATCCAATCCTCTGAGACCTGTGAAACAGAACCAAATAACACTCAATCCAACCAAACTAAAGAACCCACTTCAGATTCTGATCCCATTCCCATTCCTGGAATCATTGAACCTCTGGCCATCCGTATGCCCCTGGCCATTCTGGATATTCCCCAAATTCCCTATTCACTAGAATCAACTCCACCAAACTCCCCAACTAGTCCAATAATCATTCCAGACTCTCCCACTCCCTCACCAAAGAACAATCCAAATGACAATGCCAAAACTGTCATTGATTTAACTATTTTTGAACGCCTTTCTGCCATAACCCACAAAACATCCATTCCAAAACAAAAACCATCTGAACCTACACCAGATATTGGTACTAGTTTATTGATATTTGAAACAGAAATGCAGAAGTGGATAACCTCCCTGAAGTAAGATAGTCTTGAGATGATTAATCCTGCTGCATCAGATTATATTTGGACAAGTTTCAGAAAATGGATATGTTCTGAAACTCATAAGATGCAAGAACAAAGCTACGGAAAAGTTCAACAGAACTTCAGTAATCTGCTAAAAGTAATTGAAGATCAAGTTCTAAGCCAGCTGCTCAAGGAAGAAGTTCTCCCTCTAGACAATGCTCCCTGGTCAGAACATCATCCAGCAGACAAAGTTCAACCAGAGTCAGAAGATCTTACTCTGACTGCTGCTCAAGAACAGATGATTCCTGCAGAAGAACTGGGTCAAAAAGATGACATTGCAGAATGCTCTGAGAAGCATCCAGTTACTAAAGACTCTCAAGCTTCCTCCTATGAAAGGCAAACTCTGGAAGAACTGAAGAGATCTGATATTATTATGCAGGAAAGGATGGATAAACAGGATGACAAAATTTCAGAAATCAAGAGCATGTTAACCAAACAAGAGGAAACCAACATCCAAATCAAGGGCTTGTTGGAAGCTTTGTTCACGCGTCTTCCTCCTCCCTCTTAAATTTTCCTTTGTTTATCTGTAATATTTTCTACATTGCTGTTGTTCTGAACTTATTATCGTTGATTCTGATTTTAATATAAACTCTTTTTGGCTCTGATTATATGTTCTTTTTGATAACTGACAAAAAGGGGGAGAAAGAATAAGATATTTTCAATAACGGATTACTGAGACATAAATCTCAAACATTCTGATCTACTTAATTTCTCTCTTCTGAAAAGCTTGAACAGGTACAAAACTCTGATGAAAGATACAGTAAGATTCTGATGCTCAAACACTCATGGAATTAAAGGGAAGTAATCAACTCAGGGGGAGTTTTTCGTCTTAATTCTATACTTTTTATTATTTATTCTTAATTGAAAAATCTGGTTTTTGTCATCATCAAAAAGGGGGAGATTGTTAGAACATAGTTTGATTCTACAACCCTTGATTAGAGTTTTTATGATAACAAAATACAAAGAATAAATTATTTCAAAGATATATACAAAGAACAATTATGCTCCTTAAAATTATGTTTTGTATATGCAGAAGTTCTGATGAAATCAGCATCAGAATGGAATCAGCATCAGAAGATCAGCAATCTGTGCTACACGCTGAAGCTACCAGATTATGCGTTGAAGATTGATGACCAAAATCTACGCCTAAACAAATACACTCTGACTCTGATCAAAGACATCTTTACCAAGTCATCAACACTCTGAAGCGTTATCAGCAGGTACATCAAAGAAGACTCTAAAGCGTTACAGGTTATTCATGACAGAATTAAATGCTAACGGCTTTCTTCAGACAAAGATCTTCTACAAAAGGAAAGTGCAATTATTATCATTAAACCTGCTTTATGGATAACGTATCCTTGCTTGCCTATATAAACAAGTCTTCTTTTGAAAAGAAGCACGTACGTACGCACTCAACATTTTTGCCAAGCTATCCAAACCACACATATTCAAAGCTTTAGCAAATTCATTTTATTCCAAGCTTATTTTGTGTAACTATCACAGTTGTGATATACAGTTTTGTAAGAAAACAACAACACACACTTGTTCAATCATTTGTAAAAGAAGTTCCTTGAGATTAACCGGACTGTGGTCATACTCAAGAAGACTTTAACAGTTATTAAAGTAGCTGTTGTAATCCTTTGAGAATAGTGGATTAAGACCTCGTTGGAGAGAGGCGAAATCACCTTGACGGGTGGACTGGAGTAGTTTGAGATCAAACGAACCAGGATAAAAATACTGTGTTGTTAAGCCTTTTGATTTAAGTTTTTCAATTCACCCCCCCCCCCCCCCCCCCCTCTTGTGTTTTTCATATCTTCAATGTTGATTTTGGTAAATTGTCTTTTGGGCGTGTCCTTCTTACGGTGACCGCCCTGTCGTCGTTGTTGTACTGGTGCCGGTTTAGAGACTAGTACTGCCCTTATAGATTGGTGGTAGTCTCTCTTATTATGTCCCTTTTGGCCATACACAGCATTGACAAATGGCTTCTTCTTAGCATTAGAAGATGTAGCCATCAGGATCTTTCCACTTTTGATACTGCTTTCAATTCTTTCCCCAATCATAATCATCTCCGTAAATCCAGCCGATGAACTATCAATCAACAAATTGAAGAATGGACCAATCAAGGTACCCATGAACATGTCTACCATTTTAATGCCAGTTAAAGGGGGTTATACTCTGCCAGCCAAATCCCTCCATTTTTGGACATACTCCTTAAAGCCTTCATTTGAGCTATGGGTCTTACTTTGTAATTACACACGAGTTGGTGCAAGATTAGCATTGTATTGGTATTGTTTGTAGAAGACAACAGCCAGATCCTCCCACGTGTGGATATTAGTACCTCTAGTTGATAGAACCATTCCAACTGTGTTCCAGATAAGCTCTCTTGGACGAAGTGAATCTGTTATACCCCAAAATTTGCCCTCTTTTCATACACGCATATTATTGGTTTTATGGTTATGGAATAAAGGTATATTTATCAAGCTTCTTCACGTCACAAGTGACATTTATTTCGTCAATGGATATTCTCAGAGTATTTTCCGTGCTGAAGATCGGTTCGTCGTTTTGCAACGATTCGGGGTTCAAAGATTCACAAGTCCAACCCGGCACGCCATATTCAGGTGTTCTTTCGCCAAGATATCTCTGATAACGTATTCTCAAATTAAGGTTCGACTCAAGAGTCAATTCTTTAAAGAAGGTATCCGAATGTGTGAGTTTTCTCGAAGAAATATGGTGAAAAAGTGTGCTGAAAGTGCAGTTTTTACGCGCTAAAAAATTCATAACTTGAAGACCGTGGCTCATTTTGAACCCGTTCCAGTGGCCAAAATTCTGTATTGACGTTATCAATGTTTTCAACTCTCACGGATGGAAGCCAATTTCGATCAGAAGGTCTTCAAAAATGAGGATTTATCAAGTATTTTCGTACAGAAAATTTGTGACAGAAATTTATTTGAGTCATGTTCAGAAAATCATAACTTGGTCGATTTTCATCGTATCGAGCTGGTTCTGGCGCCCAAATTTCACAAATTGAGTTGGCTATGTTTTCACATGAGGTATCGAGTTCGAACGGTATTCAAAACGCCTTCATTTTTTGCTCAGAGTGCGTGTGACGCGCCGAAAATCCAGAATGCTGAATATTATTTCATGTGGGCCGAAACTTCGAAAATTCATAACTCGGTCAATTTTTATCGGATTGGGCCCATATTTTTACACAAGGTCACTGACTCGAAGATCTACAACTTTGCTTCAAAAGTCGAGACCGAATTATGCTCCGATCAATACCAGTTTTTTATTGAAGAACGTGTTAGAGTCGACACTGGAGTCCAAAATAAGTTTGTCTAAGCTGAAACTTCAAAAATTCATAACTAATTCACTGTTTATCCGATTAAGCTCATTTTCGGACATGATTTAGTTCTAGATGTCGGCTACATTTTGTTTTCACATTTCAACTTCAAAAATTTCACTTAAGCCCCTGCAATTTAGCCTGGAACGTGACGAACTCAAGTGAACATTGGAGGCCCAATTGCACATTCAAAGCCCATTTTTTTCTCTCTAATTTCCATTATATAATCTCATTATTTTCACACAAAAAAAGAGGAGGAAAAAAAGCCTTTGCCACAACGCTGTCAGAATATCAAATTCTTTCAAAAACCCTAAAACCTTGAAATTCTTATTACAAACCTCCATCTCACTACAAACAAGTCATTCCTGCTACAAACTCACATCTCACTACTTCTCCAGTAAGGGTAAAGCTGGCTTAATCTCCATGATCAAAAAGGTATAAAAGCATTCATATCACTACTTCTCCAGTAAGGGTAAGGCTGATTTGATATCTATGATCAAAAGGATATAATCATTCATACATGCCATATCGGTTTTAACATTAAATTTTTTCATATATTGGCTTTATTTGTATTTCATAATATATAGTAATTTATTTAATGTGTTCATGAGATTCAAGACTGCGGAATTAGACAGGATCTCATGCAGGTTCATTACATAACTTTGAGGCTAAAATACAAATGGTCAAAACAGAATAACTAACACATGGCACCAATACATGGCGAGGCAGACATCCTGAGAAGATTAAAGGCGTGGGTTCAACAACCACCCCTGTTGGTTTTCATTTTCTTCCTACAGAACGTTGAGGCCAAAACACAAATGGCTAAAACAGAGCAGCCAACACATGATACTAATACATGGCGAGGCAGACATCCTGAGAAGGTTAAGGGCGTGGATTCAACAACCACCCCTATTGGTTATGATTTTCTTCCTTCCTATTTATCCTTTTACCTATTTTTATTCTTTCTGTTTAAAATCTTTTTTTTCATAAAACTTAACATTTTTTACAAACCTTTGATTTTTTGTAATAAACTCGAATAATTAATTTTAGGTTTTAATTTAATTTTAGGTAACTTTAATTGTTTTTTAAATAAATTAAAATTAATTAGAACAATTAGGATTTTTTTTCTAACTTAATTCTATTTTCCTTTTTCTTAAAATAACAAAACACAAAAATAGGCCATTTAATTATTTTTTTTTAAACTAATTTAATTACTAATTAATTTTGTATTTAATTTTAAAAACCCTAATTCTTTTTTCTTAGAAATAATTAAAAACAACAAAAAATAATTTTTCTTTCGATTAGGTTAGACGGGGTCAAAACCCTAATTCTCTCTCGTTCTTTATTCGCACGCGCTTTATTTTATTTTACCATATTAATGTAATTGCTCACAAGTTGTAATAGATTAATTAGGACCTTTTTACTTTCATTTATCGTTTTATAAGGGTTTGTTTTTGGCTATGTAAATATCCGAAGCCTTGTAATAGCTTAGCTTACTTTCCGCATTTTAATTCTACAAACTATAAACTACTTAGATGTATGGCTAATAGGATTGTATGGAAAGAATGTATGGAAAATTAAAACGGTAGATCACCTAATGTGCAAAGATTAAATAACTGAAATCGAACACATGCACATGCGCACTCCTAGAGTACACTTCCACTTGGTTGCCTTCGGTAAACGGTCATTGAGTATAGGATGCTTTAGTGGTCGTCCTTTTGTCCAAAGATCAAAGTTACCTCGGAAAGGTTGCCTCGGATATTGTTGCCTCAGATAATTGATCTAAGACATTAGGGTTATTACTAAGACGTCCTAACATTGCTTTAGTGACCTTATGTCCCTTTTCGAATTGACCCTCAAATCTCCAACGACGGTGCTACCTACTCACTAATAGTGGGATAGCACTGTCTAAAAGAAACAAATACAGAGCGATTCTTTTTTCGAGTAGGTAGATTAGTTCTTAAGTACTTGCTCAATCAAAACAAACTTTTTTTCACACTTACACTCCTTTACACACAAGTTTTCAAAAACACTTCATTACACTCTTGAAGACAGAAGCAAAAGTTAAATCGAAGTCAAAACAAAAACTTTTCAAAGCGCACAAACACAAAGAAAACAATTTTGAAAATGATGAGCAAGTACCTAAGAGCCCGTAGATAACTATAGATAGAAAGGGTGCCAATACCTTCCCTTTCTATAATCTACCCCCCGTACTCAGAAAATCTCGAAAAAGGAATTTTTCTGTGCTTTTTTCCTTTCCTTGTTGGATAAAATAAAAGACGGTGACGACTCTTGCTTACCGCGACATTTTGCAAATACAAACGCAAAACGCAAACCAGCAATTCCTTAAAAAAGGGAAACACGTCCCGGTTCTTGCCACCTTATCACATAAGCCATAACTTTCTCTTGGCGGTGTGTGGTTGAATCTTACGGACATATGACCTTAAATGGAGTTTTGGACGGGAAACTCCATCCTATTTGGTGAAGATAGGAACCTTGAACTTGGGTGGAATGACCACCCCATGGACTAAACCTAAGTCTCCAAAGTCCAAACTAGGCACTGTTTGGATCTCTACAGCCTTAAGTCGGTCTTCTAGCTGTTTGTATTTGTCATCCCCCGGTGGGTACTACTCTTCAGAGTAATCTTCATCCTCAGAAATCTAATTATTCCCACCCCTAGCCCTGGTGTTCCTAATATCTTCGTCTTGATTGTCTTCTTCCTAGGAGGAGACGTCTTTAGCTTGAACCAATTGGGAAGGGCCTTTGAACCTCCTTCCCATGTTGATAACAGCTCGTTTCTTGGTCTTCTTCTTTGTGACGAGAAGCGCCATCATTTCTTTTTGACCTTTGGCTAGGTTCAAGATAGTCTCTTGGAACTGTGCTTGTTGAGTTTGCAGATCTTTGATGGTTTGCTCTAGAACCATCTTATACTGAAATAAACAATAAAAAGATGAGGAAATATGTATCGGAAAACTTGCTTATGATATGATGCATGTTATGCAGATGCAATGTTTTCAAGGACTTTGGAAGATTTAAATTTTCTAAAATAAAAAGGAAACAAAGGTTTCATTAGTAAATTCCAAAATTACAAATGCCTTTTTGGGCTTTACAATGAAAATGAAAGGTCTCAAGGAGACAAAAATAATATAAACTCCTACTTAAGTCTCCCATGGACACTTTCTCTTTGGGGTGATGTAGGAATTAAGGCTTTGCTCCTCGCGAAGTTGCTTCGTGAGCTCCAACACTCTCTTCTTGCTTTCATTGAATCGAGCTTCAAAGGTGTCTCGTTCTCCTTTAAGTTGAACCTAGGACTTCTGCAATTCCTCGAGATCAATAGGCGTGTCAAGATAGAGAATGGTATAGGAAACATCCCCCTCCGTAGTAGGCTCTACAATTATTGGTAGAATGGCTGGATATGGCATCATGAGATTTTGAGCGCGAGCTCACACTTATTTGAGATAAGGCTCCAAAGGAATAGAGTTCTTATGCCCCAAAGTCTTTCTATCAACCTTGTTTACCATGCCCTAAGCTCGTATAAATATTTTATGATAACCTTGGACATCGTTCTCGTAGTCGAACACAATACCTTGAAGGAGTGCTTCATGAGGACCATCCCTTCGAGCGTAACCAAATTATCGTAGAGCCAAAGAAGGGTTAAAGTAATACCTCCCCAAATTCCTAGAAATGGGACATTAGGGGATCCTCTTCATCGGTCAATGATAGTAACATCCTCTAGAGATTGTGAACACCAAAAGATATCGGAACGAGAAAGCGACATCAACCTTTGAGACCACCTCAAACCTTGTTCATTCTTCAATAACAAGCGAGGAAGGTGAGAAATAAACCACCTATATAGAAAAGGTATGAAACACATAAGGGTTCCCCCCTTCCTCATCGTACGGGTATGAAGAGAATGCAAAATGTCTCAGAGCAAAGTAGGCATAGGGTTACAGGAGAGGAAATTTTTGACCGTATTCATATCTATGATTTGGTCTGGATTAGGGAACAATACCAAACCATATATTAGAAGAGCCAAGACTTATTAAAAAGCTTGAAAATCCATATCATCCAAAAATAGTCGAGCCTTCTCTAACAGAAACTTAGCTAGAAAACCCTTGACTCCGCTCCTTATTTCTCAATTGTCTATAATGTCGGACAGTTTCAACTGTAAGGCTGATGCAATCTCTTCGGGTTGTGGATCTTTCTCTATACGGGTGAAAGGTAATTTATAAAGAAAATATACTTCCAATAGTTGAGATAATTCTTTTATTCTGGGTACCAATTGATAATCAGGAAAGGTGAAACAATGATGCTTAGGGTCAAAAAATTGGAAGAGCACACACATCATTTTTTCTTCAAAGCTTGAGGTAAACAAGTTGAGAAGTCGGCCATATCTTTTGGTGAACGAAGAATTCTCAGGAACTCTTGATGCTAGCTCTTTGAGTTGAGGAGACACCTTTATGAAGCTGTTTCAAATGGTATTTCTGCGAGTGGAAGCCATATCCTACAAAACAGAACAAAGATAAATCCCTAGGTCCTTGAAATGGTTAGTGAAAATGCAATGGCATGATGTTTATGATGTTATGAACAAATAAACATATACAAACAAAACACACAAGTCCTTAGGTTTAGGCTCTTTGAGTTGAGGAGACACCTTTACAAAGCTGTTTCAAATGGTATTTCTGCGAGTGGAAGCCATATCCTACAAAACAGAACAAAGATAAATCCCTAGGCCCTTGAAATTGTTAGTGAAAATGCAATGACATGATGTTTATGATGTTATGAAAAAATAAACATATACAAACAAAACACACAAGTCCTTAGGTTTAGGATTTCATGAGGTTTATAGGTAAGTACCCTCTTGAAATTTTAGTTGGTTTAACCTGTCCTAAAAAGAAGTAATCGGGTTCTAAGGAATCTCAATATCATTAATCTTTCTTCATCGGGCATTATTATAACACAAACAATCATTTCTTGCAGCCAAAATATCCCGAAAGTCCGATCTCAATGAGTGTAGTATCGAGTATCAATCAATATTCAGTCTTGAACCAAAGTCGAATATCTCACTACTTTCTAATGGCCAAGCTATTCAACTAAGGTTCTATGGTCAGTTAGTGCTTCATGACACCACACAGCAGCCTCATATTCTCCTTGATTTAAAACACAAGGGGCACTGGTACCAACAAATATGTCACACTAACATAGCCATCTCTTCAACCATATAGGTCTATGCCGTCTAGTTTCCATAATCTATTGCTACTTACCTAAATTGCCCCAGATCCGGGTATAATATATATACAAGAAATAAACCTAAGCATAACCCAAAAATGAAAAGCATACAAATCAAGCAAGTAAATCAATAAAGGTGATCTAGCTCTTAAGGTAACCCCACTTTTAGATTATGATCCCCAGCAGAGTCGCCAATTCTGTGATACGGTGGGAGAACTGACTTGGTATTTTGTGTTTTATCGCAAGTATTGCGGATAGCAAGAGTCGCCACTGACTTTTCTTTTATCCAATAAAAGAAATGGTTAAAAGAACATGAAAGACCTTTTGAGAATTTTCTTGAGTTCGGGGGGTTGGTTATGGAAAGGGAAGGTGTTAACACCCTTTTCACCCGTAGTTATCTACGGGCTCTTAATTGCTTGATCACTTTGAAATGCTTTTCAGCTTGTGTAAGTTTGAAAATATTTTAAAAAGTGTCGTTGTTGGGCAAACTTTGTAATGATTCCCTTCTCTATAAGAATGCATACAAAGTGTTGACTTTATAAATATTTCAAGAAAGTGTTGGTGTGTTTGAAAGATGTTTGTTTTGAAATTTTTGTGAGGAAGCAACTACGAGTATTCTACCTACTCAAAAGAAAGTCTTTGTTCTTTTCCTCCTCCTTTAGATAGTTTTATTTTACCATTGGTTGGTAAGGATCCATATCATTGGATTTGAGGGACAAACGTGGATTATTGTACAGTTATAGAAGGCAAATTGTAAGATGTTTTAGCAATTGTCGTAAGGGACTAAGATCTTTACCAAAGGAAACCTTTGAATGGTCATCAAGGGACTATGATCTTTTAACCGAGGGTCTTTGCTAAAACATCTCACATTCGAGGGACTTGACTGTTTATATTCGAGGGAACAAGTGTGGTTTACCCTAGAGGTGCATGTGTGTAAAGTGTGTTGTTTTCAATTATTTTATTTTGAGTTAAGGTTGTCTAGTATTGATTTTAAATCTTGCCATACAAACCCTAATTACTAGCGATAAATTGCGGAATTTAAATGTTCTTCACTATTACAACACTTTGGGATGGGGATACAAATTTACAAATGGGATGACAAGTAAAATAAACCCTAATTTCTATTACAACGCTTTGACAGTTACATAAATTATAATGCGAAATGGTAAAATGCGCAAAGAATGTAAAGTGAAAAAAAAAATATTTTTGTGGGTTTTTTAATGGAAAAGTTTTTATAGTTAATTTAATTACAAAAGGAGTTAATTAATTAAAAGTAAAACCTAAGTCTAAGATTTCAATTATTTTAGAAAATAACTTGAATGTTTTATCTAGAAAAAGTTTTTGTATAGTGTTAGGCTATCTCCAAGAAATGCAATATGTCCAAAGTAACCTTAATGATCTAAAACTAAAGCAAAATATAAAAATTAGGAATTTTAATGCCTGAGCTGACACGGGCCGTGTCAGCGGACATGGGAACCCGTGTCAGAATCTGCTATTGCTTCTTACACATTTTTAGTCCCAACTGAATTGACACAAGCCGTATCATGTGACACGGGCGTCCGTGTCAACTTCTGCTCCGCCTCCTTGGTCTATCTTCCCCCTTAACGCGTATGGATGTTTCCAGGTGTAATATGATGATTGATTATGCTTCCTTGGAGTTGTTCCAATCTCTACTTTATGCTGAAAGTGTTTGAAACTCCCTAACCAAGTCAACTTGCAAGAAACTCTCTTTGAGTTTTGAAGGTGGTGATAATGATGTTACAGAAGTTGTTATTGTGTTTAGACAACTTCTACATGATGTATGTGAAGTATTTGAATGATTTGTTTGGACAAAATATGCAAGGTTTGAGAGATTCAAAGATTTGGACTTCAAAGCTTTAAAATGGAGGTTTTGTGGACAAATAGGGTTTTTTGAGTGTAAAGGGGTTTTGAGGGCTTGTTCCTTGTGTGTTGTCTTGAAAATGTACCTCTTTATTTATAGAAAAAGGTTAGAGGGAAAAGGTTGATCAGATTGTCAAGTTGAAGAGTTCTGGTTTGGTTGATATGAAACAACCAAGATTGATGAATTTCCAAAGTTTCAATGCTTCAAGTACAAGCATGTTCTGAAGTTTTTAGATGCAAAGGGTTTTCTCCATACTTTTAAACTTACTTGTGATCAGATATAACCATCATAAAGCTCAATGCATTGACATTTTGCAAAAGCATGCTTTATGTAAATGGCAATGTTACTTTGTGCCATTAATGAAATTATGCTTTAGACAATGCTTAAATCAAATGGACCATAGCTCAAAAGTTTGTGTAAACATTAAATTATGGTGATATTTGCAAGTTAGAAGGAATGCAAAGCAAGATTATGCAGCATAGCGTGCAAATTGGATTATGTGTTCTTCACCAAAATGACTTGTAATTCAAGAATGGATGCCCAACTTCATGCCTTTGAATATCCTAGCTCAAGTATGATAAATTCATGATCTTGAACGTTTTAGAAAGCTTGAAAAACATTGTCTACAACTTTCATGTTGACCACTTTGGCTAAATCAAATTGGAACTTGATGAAAATTGGCAAAGAAGTTGGAACAAAAATCTGACCAAACTTGTTGAAAATTTCTGAGTGTTTATACAAAAATATCATGACTTCATGAGCCTATATATTCAAATCTACGAATCTTTTGGACATCAACCCTCTAAAAAAAAGTTGTAGGATTCATCAAGATCTACAACTTTCATGTTGAAAGTTTTCTTTGAATCATCTTGCGTCTTGGTGAAAAAATGTCATGAAGTAATGAAATTATCAAGTGTAAAAACACTTAGAAAATTTCTAAGTATTGAAAACTTTGACTTTTTGTTGACTTTCTTGATTATTGATGATCAAGTTTGATATTTTTAAGCATCTTGATGAATCTTGATCTTTGAAATTCAATGTTGACCAAAAAGTCAAAGTTTGACTTTTTATGTGTCAATTGACTTTTCATCAGTTGATCCAAAATTCAACTATTAATCCATTGATCTTGAGAAATTATTTGAGTCATTAATATAGGTCAACATTTTTTGTTTGAATCCTTGAGATCATTCTTCAAACCATTTGATCATGTACTTGGTCAAAAGTCACTGATCAGCCATTCTCAGTCAAAACCCTAATTTTTGGCCTTACTGCTTAGGAGATTAGTTTGTATGATCAACTCTTGGAGAATCCTTGAGTGTTGTACCCCAATTTTTGTCCCTAAGATCCCTTCATCATACCATGTTGATTCATTCACAATAATATCACATTAGGATTCTTGGTTCCCCTCCCTATATTTAGCTTTGCTCTTTGAGGAATCACCAAGCATTTTGACTTATTTCCTTTTATGATCATGAATATTTTTATCTTGATTTATTCTCTTAATTAATAAAATGCAATGTTGGTTTGTCTTTCTTGTTACTCATATAGGTAAAGGCAATAAGATTCAGCAAGTTGCTCCATGGGTTCGTGAGTTTATTTCCATGCCCTAGTCAATAAAGCTTGAGAAGTTCAAACCTCACCATTGGATTTGTTTTAGAAGAAATGGAATGACAAGGTTATTTTGGTTCACCACATTTCAAGGTTATCAAATTTTATTCAAAAGTAAAAGGTGTTGATTGAAGAAGTTGTCATGCTCGGACAAGGCTTTGTTCCCATTGATCACAAGTGCATATTTCTGTCAATTCTAAAGATATGGAAGTGGTTTTTGTGGCTATGAGTTTTAATTTTCATCCTCAACAACTTCTATTTACAAATCAGGGGTGTTTGTATAAGAAGTTTGTTCAAAATTGTCAAAGTTCCTCAAGGCATTTTCTTGATCTAGGAGCTAGGGTTTTTAACTTCAAAGAAGTATATCTTGCTCATATTTTGGTATTTTTGAGTGATTCCAAATACATCCTTCTCTTCAAAGGGTTATAAATAGATCACTTCAAAAGTTCCAAGGAGTTTTCATGTGGAAGAAACTTGATGAAGAAGAAAGATTACAAGTCCTCTAGATGAATCCCCAATTTTCCATGTGTGAATTCAAATGATCATAACTTGGTCAACTTTTATCACCTTAAACCTATTCTCTTTCCAAAATGATCTAGAGGATGTGAAATTTAAGCCTTATTTTATGTGCAAAGTGAGAAAATGGATGGAAGTTGCCTTAAGGATACAAAAGATTATAGGTCATTTCATGATTTTTTGCCAACTTCAACAATTCATAACTCTCTCAATTTTTGGAGATTTTGAATGGTTCAAGTCCCAAAATGTCATTCAAGAGGTCTATTTCATGCCATATTTTTTGGTCATGTTTGGATGCAAAACATTATAGGTTACTTTTGAAGAAAAATTTGAAATATTTCTAAGTATGGAAAGTCAACCCTTTTTCTCCAACTTTGACTCAATGCAACTTTCAGCTCAAGCATCCATTTGATCCCATTCTTTTTCCATTGCAAAGCTTGTAACCTCATCTTTCTAAAGCATCAAGAATTATGCCTTAAGACCCCTTGAGCTGAGAATGCCATTGGTCAGAAGATGGCAATTTGAAACTAAATTTTTCACCAAGTCAGAAGTTTGAAATCCTTGATTTGGCTTCTAAACAGTTTGCTTCTGCGCGTTTTTTCTTCTGAACATGTTTAGTGAACTTCCAAAAGTGATTAGAATAGAAAAACACATGTTTTGGATGAGTTTTGATCAAATTAGAAGTCACACTTTTCCAGTTTGCAACTTCACACAGTTTCCCTCCAAACTTCATCATTTCACATGCTTGGACATTCCATTTGATTCCCTATAAATAGAGGGTCATTCCCCATTCATTTCCTCAAGCTTGGATAGCCATAATCACCCTGCCAAACTTGTTTCATAACTCAAAATTCAGCAACTTCAAAATCCATTCTCAAGCCTTTTCAATCCAATTTTTCCATCAATTCACCTTCCTTGATCTTCCCTGAAGCTAACCATATAATTACATTCAAGAATCGTGCCCTATATTGCTCCATAGAAGTCCAGTTTCAGAGCTCTACAACTCAACTTCAATAGGTAGATTCCTTCATTAATTCTTCAAAACTTTCATATCATTGTGATGCTCTCATTGCCCTGGTTCTAGTCCCAACAATTTCTTTTTATTGGAAACACGATTTGACCATGACATTTCAAATCCCTTTTCAAAACTTTCCTTCCAAATTGCTTGGGCTACAGTTTATATAAATTTGCCGCGAGGGTGTGGTTGTCTCCGTCTTGAAGAGACGAAACGAATGACATAGGTCTCGTGCTCTAATTTTACAGATTGAGCAACCTGATTTTGCGACTGGATGGAGGTTGAAGAAGACCAACGTGTCATCCTTCAACCAATGAAACAGTGCCATTTGGATTTTTTGAATTTCTGATTTACATTTGATTGAGTGCTTTATTCACAAATGACAATGATATGCACAGCGCGCCAGATCCCTTGGATTTGATTACTAACGTGTTTTGACTCTCATCCAATGGTCCACATATTTTTTACTTTTATTTACTTTTTTGATTTTTATATTTAATTATTTTAAATTTCAAAAAATCATAGAAAATTCATTTTTAGTCAAAAAAATCTGAATAAATTATGAAAAATATTTTTGATTATTCTCTTTCTGATTTTTATTTTTACACAATTTAATTTTGTGTTTTGTTATTTTTTATAAATTTTCACTTTATTTGAATTGTTTTAAATGTTTAAAAATACTTTTGTGCATTTTTAAATTCTGAAAAAATTCTGGAATGATCCAATGATATTGTAACAAATATTGGTGACCTCACTTATTTTTTATTTCTGAATTTGGTGTTTTTTTTTTATCATTTTTGGTTTATTTTACTCATTTCTTTTAATTTTTAAAAATAGTTTCTGACTTTAAAAAATTACCAAAAAATTTATAAAATCATTTGAGTCCTTTTATGATTTTTCTATGGTCTTACTTTTTACTTTTTTGATTAATTTGAACATAGTTGATGTTTTTCTCTTTTATTTCTATTTTAAAACATTTTTTAAACCTTTTTTTGTATATATTAAATGTAATATTATTTTGTGACTATTTTCTGGCTAATCTTGGGTTAAATTTTTGATCATGAATTTTATTAACATCATTGGATTCATGGTGTTGAGTCTAACTCCAGAAAAATGGATGAATGATTTTAATAATAGTTTGATTAAATTTAATTCAAAAGTGGTTTGTATATTCTCTCCCACCCCTCTTCATCTCATCCCTTTCTTATTTCACTAAGTGTTATTGGAGCATGATCTCTATATCATATCTCAAAACAAATGGTGCATAGATTGCTATTGACCGACCTCAAAATAGGTGCGACTTCTATATAAGTCCACTTACGATTGCTTAACATAGCGCTAAATTTTGTCCCGATTCGAAGAAATGATCATTCGTGGCCCAAACTTATGCTTGCAAGCCCAAGTATGTTAATTTGATCTCTTTGATCCAATAACCTTGAGATTCATTGTGTGGAGGCTTTGGTTCTACCAATCCTCTAATGGATCTACAACACTTTTGGTCAAAGTGGATCACTTAAACATCGTTGATCATTAAATGGTACTTATGAGGATTCCAAATGGATGATATACTTGACAAAAAGAAAATGCAACTTGTTGTATGGAGGCTTTGGTTCTACCAATCCTCTAATGAGTTCCAAATACAAGTTTCAAGATGATCATCCAACTAACCACTAATCACTAATAATTGACTTTATCATTTATTTTTATTATATGCCTCCTTTTATTCTTATGCACTATTTACTTTTAGCATTTACATTTCATGCCATTTTCATCTTTGCTAATTTGAATATTTACTTTCTTGTTATTTTTATTTTTGCTCACTTGAGCTTTACTTTTATTTTTCAAAGCACCTAATAATCAACATAAACCCTAAAAACCTTTAATTATACTTGGACAATTTGGTTACTATCCTTGGCATTATGGAGCATTGGACTTTTTGGACTTAGGATTAGGAACCTTGGCCTATGATTAGAGACCTTGTGACCTTATCTGATTATTTTTGTCTGGAGCTTTTGAGGTTTACCTCAAGTCATTGGGTTGTTTGTTTGTTTTGTGTGCAGGTTATTGTGATTACACTCTTTGTTTGTAATCTAGAATTCACCCGCATACAGTCGTTACTCTGTCTAATTTTTGTGAAGACTTAATACACTTGAAATTTGGTTCTTTCAAGAAGTCTAGTATCATTGCTTGTTTGGTTTCAATCCAAAGAATGAGAATTCTATCTTGGCTCATAGTGTCAAGTATTGGCTTCTTGTTGGTTAGATGGTTCCTATCCCTATATTTTACCTTATGCTTTAAGATATTCCCTTCTTCTCCTCCCATCTTCTTTAATTTCAAAAATCTTCTCTCTCTTTTTGAAAACTCTTCTTGTTTTTTTTTAAAAACTTGAACCACTTTCATAATAAACTTGGACTTAGGTCCATGTATTTTCAAAACATTTTCATAAATAAACTTCAATAAACTTAATAATACTTTGACATTTTTTGTGATAAGACTAAAAGTAAATCAATCTCATTTCAAACAATTTTGCCACTTTGGCTTTTATCTTTAAACTTTTCTCAAAAAATTGAACTCTTGTCAATCCTTGTAGTAATGCAAACAACTATACTTCTACAATATGTAGTGAAGAGAGATATTTTCAACTTGGGTATTGAGTGAGGCATTGTTGACTTTAAAACCTAAGCCATATCCTCCACTTTGAGATGATATAAATTCTCCTTTCTCATGATTGTGGGTAGTAGGTATGTTTTCCACACAGACAATGACGATGATGTTTTATCTGATAAAATTAACCAACACATTTGTATTTTAAAATATTTAAAAGAGGAAATATGTGTACCTTGATCCCCTATTGCACGGAAGGTGGTACGTAGGCCCTAAAGGTTCGCAACCGCGGCGGGTTCAAAAACCATAAAAATATATTTCTTTTCTCACCTCCACCATCCATTTTTTATA
Source organism: Vicia faba (assembly GCA_948472305.1). Taxonomy (NCBI): domain Eukaryota; kingdom Viridiplantae; phylum Streptophyta; class Magnoliopsida; order Fabales; family Fabaceae; genus Vicia; species Vicia faba. The sequence continues at coordinate 1,428,097,738 of OX451741.1, read as the reverse complement.
CAACATTTTTATAGCCAAAATATACAGATTTTACAAAGAGGTTCCTGCGGAGTACCGTAGATGTTTAGGGTGCTAATACCTTCCCTTTGCATAACCAACCCCCTTACCTTGAATCTTTCCCCCCTCTTTTGGTTTATTCTCTCTTTTCCCATTCCTTTGGAAACAATAAAACACGGTGGCGGTTTTATTTTGATTTGTGTAAGTCAAGTCAATCCAATAGCTTAGTCTTAAACATTTCTACCGCTACATTGAGAATTTGAGACCTTTTGTGAGAATTTCTTGAGAAAGGAGTGGGAAAATTTTTTGGTACAACATATGGTAATTGATGATCATAACAATGTCATGGATCTTGGTGATTCTCAGGGTGACCTCAGTGTTGATGTTGTTGAAACTGCAAAGATGTACCGTGCTCTTGAGGAGCGTCTCAAAGCTATGGAAGTTACTAAGACCTCTAGATTCAATGTTGTTGCAATGTGCCTTGTGCATGAGAATGTTATTCCACCAAAGTTCAAGGTTCCCGATTTTGACAAATAAAAAGGCACCTCTTTTCATCTCTGTTCCTATTGCCGCAAGATGGCAGCTTATGCTGAAAATGAATCATTGTTCATGAACTTCTTTCAAGACATCCTGACTAGGGTACCACTAGAGTGGTATATGCAGCTAGAGAGAACTCATGTCAGTACTTGGGGAAAGCTTGTTGATGCTTTCTTGAAACATTACCACTACAACATTGTCATGGTTCCTAGCCATTCCCAGCTTCAGATTATGGCTCAGAAATCTGAAGAATCCTTCAAAGAATACACCCAGAGGTGGCTTGGGATATCTACAAGGGTTCAACCTCCTCTCCTGGATCGTGAATTGGTTGATTTATTCATGAGCACCCTGAAAGGTCCTTATCTCCAACATTTGATTAGTAGTACTTCCGCTTATTTCTTCGATATGGTTATTATTAGGGAACATGTTAAAGCTTGTATTAAGGATGGTACAATCCAAGGTACTCCTAGCACCACCAGCAACAACGCTGGAAATGGAAACAAGCCATATTCTGGTTTTGTTAAGAATAAAGAGGGTGAGACTAATGTTGCTACTGTTGACAATGAAAAAGCCCTTGCCTATTCTCAAGTTCAGTTTCCTTATTATCTAACACCTGTTATTGTTCCTAATCAGTATGTTCATCAAACATAGGGTGTTGCAACTCCACAACCCTGGGTGGCTCAATAACAGCCTTTCGTACCTTAACAACTGTATGTTCTGCAACAGCAATATGCGCCTCCTCAAAACTATCAACAACAGAATCAGCGACCCCAAGGTCAGAGAGGTCAACAGAGGCAGAGAGGCCCTGTAGGAATATTGACCCTATTCATATGCCATATGCTCATCTCCCTCCCAAATTGCTCGCTAGTCAGTTGGTTCAGTTGCATGAACTTGGTCCACCACCAGAAACTCTTCCAAGGGGGTATGATGTCAATGCATGCTTTGAATTCCATTCTGGGGCTCTAGGATACACCATTGAAAACTGTAGAGAATTGAAGCTAAAACTTCAAGACCTCATTGATGCTAAGACCATAAATTTTACTCCCACTGGTCTCAACGTTCATAATAATCTTATGCCTTCTCACACAAAGACAACATCAAATGCTATTGAAGTGGTTAATGAGCAGATTATGGTAACCTAGATTGATGAGATCAAGATGCCACTAGGGATTGCTAGAGAATATTTGTTGAAGCAGGGAGTGTTGTAGGAACTCCATGACTTTTATGTACAATGTTCTTCTAAGCCATAAGAGTGTGCTAGATTGAAAAATGGCATCCATCATTTGATGGATGAAGGTGTCCTAAAGGTGGAAAAGATATTTCTATAGGAAGATATTGATGTCTTGGAAATTCCACATTATCCAATGAATATCCCAGTAACTCTGGATACTCCCTTGATGATTCAAGCTCCAAGTACTCTATTAATAACTTAGACTCTAGTTACTCATATAGTGGCTCCAACCCTTACTCCTCCTCCATATGATAAGGCAAAAGTAATACCTTGGAATTATAACACAGTATACATTCTTAGGAAGAAGCATGATTAACTTCTAGTGGGTAACAAAGATATTACCAACATCGCAAGAACTAGTAGCATGACTCGTAGTGGTAGAGTCTTTGCTCTTCCACTACCACCTCCTAAAGAGACTGATAGTGATGCTCTAGATAAGGCTAGGGGAAAGAAAGTGGTTGTTGATCAGTCTGAATCTTCTATAGCTCGAGAAGTTGAGCAGTTGTTGAGGATTCTCAAGAAAATTGACTATAAAGTGGTGGATGAGCTTAACCAGACACCGCCTAAGATCTCTATCTTGTCTCTTATCCTTTGTTTATAGGCTCGCTGCAAAGATTTAATGAAGATTTTGAGTTTTTCTCATTTTACACAAGACATTATTGTGTCCTAGTTTGAATGGGTCATAAATAATATTGCTGCTGGAAATTTCCTAGGTTTCTGTGATGATGAACTCCCAGCTGAAGGAAGAGCACACAACAAGGCATTGCACATCTCCATAAGTTGTTTGGATACTAATTTATCTCGAGTCTTGTTGGATACAAGTTCTTATCTCAATGTGTTGCCCAAGAATACTCTATTTAAATTGAACATGGATGGGGTGATGATTAGGCCTTACACCTTGAGTATCCGAGCATTTGATGTCTCAAGGAGGTCTTGGAGGGAGAAGTTGACTTTCCTGTCAAGATTTGTCCTTATACCTTCTATCTTTCATTCTATGTTATGGACGTTCGTCCATCCTATACCTGTCTTTTGGGTCGTCCATGGATCCATATGGCAGGAGTTGTGACTTCCACTCTTCACCAACGCCTGAAGTTCATTGTGAATGTCAAAGTCATTGTCATTTACGGAGAAGAAGATATGGTGATTAATAATCCGATAACTTACCATTATGTTGAAGTAGAAGATGAGATGCACGAGACCCCTTTTCAGGCTTTAGAGATTATTTCTATTAACAAGTTTCATGTTATGGAAAATAAGAAGAAGTCGGAGGCACCTCTGTCCTCTCTAAATGATGTTAAGCTCTCACGAAAGTTGGAATTCCTCATGGTGGTTGGGGAAAATTGATTGAAGCTTCTGAGAAGAAAGGTCGTTTTGGTATTGTATATCAGCCACCCTCCTCCGTTCAAGCTAGTTTAGTTCACTTCAAAAGAAAGCAAATTAGGTTGGTACAAGCAAATAAGGACATGTTCTTGTAGTGGATGATGAAAACGACAATGAAGACATTTCCAAGTTCATCTATCCAATTGCATGAGACCAGGAGCTCAACAATTGGATGGAAGTGAACATCCTTAAATTTATTTTCCTTGAAATGTAATTTCCCATTTCTAAATAAGTCATATGCTCTACCCCAAGGAATAGGAAAAAATTGTAGAAGAGTCCCCCATTTGTTTTAATATTTGTTTAATATTGAATAAAAATCACATTTTCGCATACAATTTTTATCCAATATCTTTTCACTTTTACTTTTTTCAAAATGGCAATGCTTTTCCTTTCACACTCTAAATGTTTTTATTTCACATTCACATTCTAAAATAAAGTATGAATCATCAATCATGCATATCCACGTTGAATTCCATCAAAAACAATAATGTTATGGTTCCTAATATCTTTTAAAATCCAATTTACAATATTGACGAAAGATGTGAGTGCAACTTCACCATTATATGTTTTGTATGATTTCAAAACTAGAAAAACTTAGCATTTTTGTATATTGGACGATATCTCAATGTCGTTTGGTGCACCCTTGCATTATAGGTCTTAGGAAGCATTCAAAACAAGTTTAAAATTGATCTAAATCATTAAAAATATTTTTCTGCACAAAAAACACTTGCATGTGTCGGCACATCCATTTTTCAGGTCGACACATAAACCTTTTATGCTGGCACATGTTATAGCCCATTATTTTCAGGACGGCACATATTAAAGCTTTTTATAAATAGGAGAAATTCTTATTTTATGTGTCGGTACATACAAATTTTAGGTCGGCATATATACTGCATTTTTAAAGGTAAAAAGTTATTGTCTTTCTTAGACCGACACATCTATTTTCAGGTCGACACGTGCAGTTAAAATTTGACTTATGTGTCAACACATACAATTTTCAGGTCGGCACATACTGTTTGACTGTGTTAATTTTTCAATTCTTCTTAATTCCTAAAATCTTATTTTTGCATCTAAACTTCTACAACTATATATACATCATTCATGCATCATTCCAACTTGATGATACCATAAAAATTTCTTGCAATTTCTTTTCCCCTTCAACCTCCAACCTATGCATACACACTAACAAATCACACATAATAATATGTTGTTGGGGTTCCATCTAGACAAGGTTTGATAACGTCTAATTAGGTTCTTGTGTAGTCGAGAATATTGGGTTGAGATTTGTAGGTGTCTTCATCCGGAAAAACTACAGGGTTGTCCTTCAAGATCATTGATTGATTTGGGGGTTTTATGCAAGACATTCAAGAGAGGATTGCAGTCTAGTGAAAGCCTTTGGGGATAAATAACAAAAAATACCTTTGGAGGTAAAGAACACAAAGGAAGTAGCGTGAGAATGGTGAATCAAATTGAAGTCTCGTGTTGCAATAGATATAATTGACATTGCGCAAAAACTTTAGAGATAAAGTACATAAAGGAGTAGCAAGATACATTTAATCAATTGCATGATATTGTTTCTTGGTCCTGTTTAAGATCAAAAGAAGAGAAGGGGTTGAATCAACATCAAATATTTATGGTTTGTAGGATTGCTCTTGAGCAATTCTCTTGTAATCATACTTATGCATATTAAGAAAGTATCATAATTCCAAATTTGAATTGGGCGTAGGTGTACCCACACACAAGGGAAAAATTGGGGAATTGTGTAAACAAATCCTTGTGTCACTCTCTATTATCTCTTTACTTTCTTTTGTTTCATTATTATAACATTGTTTAATCGATTGACTCATAAGAATTTTTCCTGCAATTGTTTTTTTTAAATGGTGTGTGTGATACGGTGGGAGAACTGACTTGAAGTTTTACGTTTGTGTTTGCAAATGTTTCGGTTTAGCAAGAGTCGCCACCAGTTTTTTATTTTATCCAAAGGAAAGGTCAAAAAGCACAGGAAAGACCTTTGAGATGTTTTCTTGAGTTCGGGGGGTAGATTATGAAAAAGGAAGGTGATAGCACCCTTTTCATCCATGGTTTTCCATGGGCTCTTAGTTACTTGTTTAGATCACTTGCTTTTCTTTTCCAATTGTTTGAAATGGTGCTTTGTATGGTTTTGAAAGTATTTTAAAAAGAGGCCATTGTTTTGGAAATCTTTGTAATGATTCTTGTTTGTAAGAATGTATACAAAGATGTTTATCTTTTGAAAAATGTTTCAATGTTTTGAAAGTTGTTTGGAAATTTTTTGAAAGTGTGTGTGTGTGTTTTTGAAAATAGCAAGGATGGTTTGCAAATTTGATCAAGTAACTAGAAGCATCTACCTGCTCAAAAGTATTTCCTACATATTTTTAAGCCTTTGACATTGTTATTTTACCATTGTATTTGGTAACAAACCTATATTTGGATGTTAAACGGGACGGGCGTGGGTCATCGTATGACCATGATAGTAATGGTGCCAAGTATCTTAGCAAGTTTTAGGGACTAAGATCATTTGTTTTTAGGCAACATTTTGATAGCGTCATCGAGGGACTATGATCTTTTTGTTTTGATTTGTTTTGCTTTGCCAAGATACCTAGCATGCATACCATGGCCATTTTAAGGCAACAAGGTGGATGAAACCCTAGGGGTGCTTGTATGCAAGGTGTTGTCATTTTTCATGCATTTATGTCTTGTATTTAGGTCATGCTATTTGTTTGATTTTTAGTCTTTGCATACAAAACCCTAGTTTATTATCATGGTATATAAAAGCAATAAAATGCGTAAAAGTAAATCTAGCCTATTACAACAATATTATGGGGAGGGGGATACAAGTTTGAATAGGGGGTATTTGCACAAAATAAAACCCTAATTTACTATTACAACCCAATTGAATTTATACAACAATAAATAAATAAACAATTATTTAAATATACAATAAATTGTAAATATGCAAAAATGTTTTTTGTATTTATTTTATGCATGTAAAATAAATTTATTTATGCCTTAAAAATAAGAAAATAAAATGATTATTTTTGAAAGGGTGAAAACCCCAAGTTTTGTTTTAAAAGAAAATATTCTATATTATTTATTTTTTTCATTTTTGTTTAAGAAAAATAATAAATATATATACAAAATGTTAAAAAAAGTGAATATTGTATGAAAATATTATTTTAAGTGTATAAATAATAAAAATAAAAATGTAAGATATTTTTATATTATTTACAAGTTTTATTTAAGAAAATAAAGTATATTGTTATTTAATAAACTATTTTTATGTCCAAAAAATAATAAAAATAATAAAATAAAATGCAAAAAATTAAGGAAATATTTTTTGAGATTTTTAAATGTTTAGAAAAAATAAATAAAGTCAGAAAATATAAAAGAAATGAAAAAAAATGCAGGATATAACAAATGGGCCAAGGGGGTGCAAAAAGTAAAAGGGGGGTGCCAAAAGAAACAGGCCCAAGCGCGCCAGGCCCATACACACTTCATCCCTGACCTCTGCCTTCGTCCAAAACGCGCGTTTTGTGCTTGAATCGTGTTCTTTCTATTCTTTGCATAAAATCAAAAACTTATAACATGAAAAATGTAGCTCATGATCACACGATTTCAATGATATAAAAAACTTGATCTAACTCTAAGAAACCAGGGAGAATTTCAGTGGCCCTAAATTCTAACCTAGTTTTTTCAGCAACTTCAACAATCAAATACTCCTAGTTGAGTTAATATAAATGGAATATATGCATATGTACAGCTCAAGCACATTAAGGACTACATTTTTGCTTCACAAACCTAAGCCTAATGATTCCTAAATAAGGAGATAGAACTTTGAAAATTACCTTGTTTAGTTGAGTTTGGCTATGTCAATGTAGCAACTTTGAGTGAGGCCTGAAGGCCGTGTGAGCTTGCTTGAAGTTCCCTCAACCTTTCCCAATGCTCAACTTGCCTTGAACTTGCCTGAATGTCCCTGTAGAAGTCAACCTGCAAAGCTTCAAAATGAAAATGGTGATCCTTGAAATAGAGGTTACTGTTGCTTGAGAAAGGCTAGGACAACTTAGGTGTGATGTATGGAATGTGTTTGAAGCCTTGAAACAAAAAACGCACGAGTGAAATATGATTTGGCTAATGATTTGCAGAGGTTGCCCTGTTTTGGGCAGAAATGGTGATTTATGTGTTTAAGGGTGTTTGAGAGCTTAGAAATTCGTGTATTAGGCTTGTTACAATATGCTGAATTTGTTTCAAATGATAGCAAGACTTGGTTTTATCAGATGGAAGAGTTATGCTCTCTTTTGCAAGTTTTCTTGTTTTTGAAGAAAAGGTGAGTTGACAAAGCTCAAAGCCTGTACAGGCTAGCTCAATGCCTGATGAGAGTTGGTACCAATTACCTGATATCTGTGGATCTTGTTTTCAAAAATATATTTGGTCCATGGCTCAAGATAAACAAAGTTACATAAAGCATGCTTTATCAAAATAGCAATGTAAACTTTTTGCCATAAATGGAAGAAATCAATGTACAATGCTCTATAGCTCAGAAAAAAGCCATTGTCCAATGTATTTGCATTCAATTTTGGAGTGTAAAAAGGATTAGAACCTATAATTCAAGTACAAGCATGATCCAAACTGATTTGCAACTTGAACCAATGTGAAAAATGCCTTGGACAAAAGTGATTATTTGCCATTTTCAAACTTTCGATTCTCCCTAACCATAAATGATCTTGGAGAGTTCTTGGACATTTTAGAAAGCTTGTAACATTATCTACAATCCATATTTGGAATTAATTTTGGGTTTCCTCTTGGAACTAGGTGAAAAGTTTCCATGAAGTTAGGTCAAAAATCTGCCTAAACTAGGGCAAAATTTCACTAAGTTAAAAAGTTTATGGACCCTTATTCACAAAATCATAACTTGAGATCCAAGCATCTCTTGGGAAAACTTTGTGAATCAAAGTTGTATATTTTGTGGAGGACTACAACTTTCATGTTTGAAGTTTTCTTTGAATCTAATTGCATCATGGTGAAAAAGTTGGTAAAAGTTGGGAAAAAATAAGAAATTTTCATAACTTAGAAAATTTCTAAGTTATGAAAATTTTCAAACTTAAACCCTAATTTCCAAATTTAAGTTTCTTGGTGAAAAAGTTTCATGTTTTGACACATCTTGATGAAACATGACCCTTGGCACTTGATTTTGACCAAAAAGTCAAAGTTTGACTTTTTAGTGTACAGTTGATTTTTGATCAGTTGACTGGAAAATTCATCTGTCAATCCAATGCATTTGGGATCTCTTGAACCTTGTGATTAGGTCAAGATGATTCCATTGAGTCCTTGAAACCATGCTTGAACCCAATTTGCCATTAGCTAGGTTAAAAATCAGAAATTGCCCTTCTACAATCAAAACCTTAATTTTGACCATTTTGCCCTTTTGATGATCTGGTCAAATTTCTTGAGGAGTTATGGTCCAAACTTGATCAAATGGTTCATATGAGTCTATAATGTTGATGTGGATCAAAAATTATGAAGTTTGACTGTAAATTGGCCATGGTTGACTTTTTCCCAATATAGTTGATTTTTAGGTCAACTGTCCAATTGACTGGTCAAAAATGTGATTCAAGGCTTGAAACTTGGTATGAGAAATCTTAGAGGTCCAATATGAAGTATGAAAGTAACATTAAGCATTGATGGTCCAAAAATACTTGTGCAAACTCAAACCCTAATTTCAGGTCATCAGTGCAAGATGAGGTTTTGAGCTGAGCAAACCCTAATCTGGTCTTGAGTCCAAGAAGTCTTGTAAGGAGAATATTGATAAAATGAGAGGGAAAATTTTGGGGTACAACAGCTTCCCCTGTTCAATCTTCTTGAACCTAAAGAGTTAGATTTACGATTTTTGCCGTTCGTGACTCAAAGGTAAAAGATGATTGGACACTAGAGTGCCCGTAAATTTGCACTCGTCAAAATGTAGTTGAGGGAATGGGATTAAAGATGCCATTTGGAAATGTGATAGAATCTTGTTGGAGATGGGATTAAAGATGCCATCCAAGAATGTCTGCTGAGTTGTAAGTCATAAGTCAGAAGAATGAGTATCAGAATGGTATCCGTGTCTGGAACGTATCTGAACTGTATCTGGAATCTGAAATTGTATGAGCAATGGAATGGCGTCCGCGTCTGGAGCATATCCAAGCTGCAACTGAACTTGATCCTGAATGAATAGAAGAATGACTTCCGTGTCTGGAGTGTATCTGTATTGTATCTGAATCTGAAATCTAAATAAGCGACAGAATGACGTCCGTGTCTGGAGCATCTCTGGGCTGGGGAAAAAGGTCAGAATAAGTGACAGAATGGCAACCGTGTATGGAGCGTATCTAGACTGTATCTGAAGTCGAGATTTGTATGAGTAGCAGAATGACTTCCGTGTCTGGAGTGTATTTGAACTGTAATTGGGATCTGAATAAGTGACAGAATGACTTCCGTGTCTGGAGCGTATCTGAACTTGAAATTGATAGTTGAATTTGAATGAGAAATAGAATGGCTTCCGTGTCTGGAGTGTATCTAATTTGTATCATGATTGTTGAAGTCTGAATGAGTGACAGAATGGCAACCGTGTATGGAGCGTATCTGTACTGTATCTTGACTTTGAATTCTGAATGAGTAATAGAATTACTTCCGTGTCTGGAGTGTATCTTTATTGTATCTGAATAAGAGATCTGGATGAGTAACAGAATGACTTTTGTGTCTAGAGTGTATTCGTATTGTACCTGAAATCTTTGAATATTTGCTAAGGATAGCTGTTAATCTTATCCTGAAAAGGGTAAAATGTTAGCTGAAACACAAAGTTATGTTGCATGAAATGCATGATACAATAAAATTTTCCTTATAAATGTTTATGATATATGAATTTAATGTATGCGCATGTAAGTTGATTTGCTGTATTACCGAGGAAAATAAATCCTTGACAGCTGGGGATAATGAAATCCTTGACTGCTGCCGGGGAAAATAAATCCATGATCGTTGCTGGAGATTCAAAATCTTTGACAACTTCTGTGGGGATGTAAGGATCCTTCAAGTCTTGAAGTTGGAGTATTGAAAAAATCTGTTGTGAGAGTAATGTCAGACTGCTTGAGGAATCTGCTTGGTAAATCCAGAGAACTTTGAAGACTTCCACTGGGGGTTAAATAACGGGAATCCTTACTCGGCTGTGGAATAGGGAAAACTATGATGATTTCTGCGGGGAACTAAGAATGAGAATATTCAATCTCCTGGGGAATTTGAATCCTTGGGGACTTCATGCTGGGGAGTCAAGAATGAGAATCTTCGATCTGCAGGGGATTAAACATTCTGACAAATTCATGCTTGGGAGTAATGAAGACTCTGGCAACTTTACTAGGGAATCAAGAATGAGAATCTTCATTATGTTGGGGAGTAAAACCTTTGTGGGGGAAGAAGGCTTTACTGCTGGAGAGTAAGTTCAGGACTCTGGGGGAAAAAGCTTTTTCCTGTTTGGAAAAAGTTCATGAGTTTGGGTTGTATGCCACTCTACTGGGGAGTTATCCTATGTTGGGAATAAAAGTTAACTGTTATCTGGTTGTTTCTCAGACTTTTAAGACAACTTGCTGGCGAATTTGGGGAAAACTGAATGGTTCCCGTTGGGGATTGGAAATTTGAATCGATTGAGGAAGAAGGTTTCATCTTTGTTGAGGGTCTGTAGTTCAAAGTTTTTACTCCGCTGGGGATTGGGAGATTGAAATTTTAACTCTGATGGGAATTAAGGGTTTGAAATTATGGCTCTGTTAGGGATATGTATTTCAAGGTTTTATCTCCGCTGGGGATCTAGATGATGTACTGCAGGGGATTTCTCTTGGAATAGTCCAAAGACGTTTTCCTATACTTTCAACTTGTCAGTAATTATTCTTTCATATTTCGTTTATTTGTAAACAGTGATTATATTCAAATGCATATGCTCATTAATAAATCATTGGACGTTTTCAAATGAAACACAAGTGTAAAAAGAAGAAAAGGCAAATAGTTTTCTGCACTTTGAAGCATCTTTGTATTAACTTTGTGTAAGTATTTTGTACAAAGGAGACAGACATCCTAGTAAGAGAACATTGTCATAAAAATGAGAAAAATTTATACAAATAAAGATGGCTATGTGTGAAAATTCCATGGGGTTTCCATTCTGCTATAACCTTCGTAACTCTGAATATCTTGTCCATTCATTGCTTCGTCCGGAGATGATTAAGTTGATCAGAAGCCCGGAGCTTGTCTGTGAAGAGATTGTCCTTAAAGTGATCCGACGAGACATAGTCATACGCTTTAATTCCCTAAATTTTTCCTGAACCGCCCTTTCGGGTTTTCGATCCACCGGGAAACCCTTTTTTGCCCAAGTCGCCCTTTCGGGTTTTCAACTTGCCGGGTGTACAGATTTTTTTATTTATCCCTAACTTTTGCCTGAACCACCCTTTCGGGTTTTCGATTCACCGGGATGCCCATTTTTTTGCCTAGGTGTGTCAACCTAGCGGGTCATTTATGCGTAGTATCTTTTGACTATGTTTGTGTTTGCAGGGTGCGGCAGGTTGTCACCGTCCATGGTAGTTAATTTCATTGCCCCACCAGAAAATATGTTCTTGATTACAAATGGTCCTTCGTAGGTAGGAGTCTATTTGCCCCTGGGATCACTTTGCGGCAAGATGATCCGCTTGATTACAAGATCTCCAACTTGATACACTTATCGTCTGACTTTCTTGTTGAAAGCCTTGATCATCCGTTTTTGATACGTCTGATCATGGAAAACAGCAGTAAGTCGCTTCTCGTCAATTAAGTTAAGTTCATCAAGTCGGGTTTGAATCCAATCGTCTTCACTCAAACCAACATCTTTCATGATTCTCAAGGAGGGAATCTGAACCTCAATAGGTAAAACAACTTCCATGCCGTATACCAAAGAATAGGGTGTTGCCCCAGTTGATGTGTGTGCCGTGGTACGGTACCCGTGGAGAGCAAACGATAACATATCATGCCAGTCCTTGTAGGTGACTATCATCTTTTGTATAATCTTCTTGATATTTTTGTTCGCAGCTTCGACAGCACTGTTCATCTTTGGCTGATAGGGAGATGAATTGTGATGTTGAATCTGGAACTGCTCGCACAAGGCGGTGATTATAGTGTTGTTCGGGTTTGTACCGTTGTCAGTGATGATCCTTTCGGGGATGCCATACCGACAAATGAGGTTCTGTTTGGTGAAGCGGGCAACAACATTCTTAGTAACGAATGCGAAGGAAGGTGCTTCGACCCACTTGGTAAAGTAATCAATGGCCACTAGGATGAAGTGGTGTCCATTGGATGTTGTAGGCTTGATCTCTCCAATCATGTCGATTCCCCATATAGCGAATGGCCAAGGAGATGTTAAGACATTGAGAGGATTTGGAGGTATATGTACCTTGTCCGCATAGATTTGACATTTGTGACAAGTTCTGACATGTTGATAGCAGTTAGCTTCCATGGTAGACCAGTAATAGCCTGCCCGTAGGATCTTCTTAGCCATCATCTTCCCGCTAGAGTGAGTGCAAAAGGTACCATTATGCAGTTCAGCCATGATCTGTTCAACTTCAATCTTGTCCACACAACGGAGTAGAATGCAATCTTGATTGCTCTTGTACATGATACCATTGCTCAGGAAGAACTTGGCAGAGAATCTCCTCAAGAACTTTTTGTCATTGACCGAAGCTCCTTCAGGATATTCTTGAGTATCGAGACACCTTTTAACTTCGTGAAACCAAGGTCGGTCCACTACTTCTTCGGTATTAATCTCATGACAATGTGCAGGTTCGCCCATCCGTTCAATGGTGATTTTGGGAGCCTCATTATCCCAGTTAAGTTTTAACATGGATGACATTATAGCTAGAGCATCTGCTAGCTGATTTTCTTCGCGCGGGAAGTGCTCGAAGGTAATCTGCTCGAAATGTGGTAGCAATGTCAAGACATGTTCTTTGTAAGGGATGAGGTTGGGATGCTTAGTGTCCCACTCTCCTTTGATCTGACTGATGACCAAAGCTGAGTCCCCAAACACAATCAAAGATTTGATTCCCAAGTCTATGGCAACCTTGAGTCCAAAGATGCAAGCTTCATACTCTACCATGTTGTTGGTGCAGTTAAAGCAAAGTCTGGCTGTGAAAGGTGTATGGCAACCTTCTAGAGATATGAGTATCGTGCCGATACCGTTGCCCAGTGCATTGGAGGCACCATCAAAGTACAAGGTCCATCGGGATCCTTGTTCAGGTCCGTCATATGGTCTAAAATCTTCAATATTGTTCAATGTCATGATGTCCTCGTCAGGGACGTCAAACTTCATGGATTGGTAATCTTCGACAACTTGATGAGCCAGATGGTCAGCTAGTACACTCCCCTTTATAGCTTTTTGGGTCGTGTATTGTATGTCGTATTCTGTCAGGATCATCTGCCATCTAGCTATTCTTCCAGATAGAGCAGGCTTCTCAAAGATGTACTTGATCGAATCCATCTTAGATATCAGCAAAGTGGTATGAGTCAACATATACTGCCTTAGCCGGCGAGCAGCCCATACCAAAGCGCAGCAAGTTTTCTCGAGCAGTGATTATCGAGTCTCACAGTCGGTAAACTTTTTGCTAACGTAATAAATGGCATGCTCTTTTCGGCCAGACTCGTCATGTTGGCCCAGTACGCACCCCATTGAATTATCTAAGACAGTCAGATACATGATTAGCGGTCTTCCTTCAACGGGTGGCATCAAGATAGGAGGTTCTAGCAAATACTCCTTGATTTTATCGAAAGCAACTTGACAGTCATCATTCCAATTAACTACCTGATCTTTCTTCAACAACTTGAAGATTGGCTCACAGGTAGATGTTAGGTAAGAGATGAACCTAGTAATGTAGTTTAGGCGTCCCAAGAAACCTCTGACCTCCTTCTCAATGCGAGGAGCAGACATTTCTTGTATAGCTTTGACTTTGGCAGGATCAACCTCGATGCCTTTGTTGCTGACAATGAAACCCAAGAGTTTACTGGACCGGACCCCAAAGGTGCACTTGTTAGGGTTCAGTCTGAGCTTGTACTCCTTCAACCTGACAAACAGCTTTTGCAAATGGTCGAGGTGTTCTTCTTCAGTTTGTGAACAGGCTATCATGTTGTCGACGTAGACCTCTATCTCATGATGTATCATATCATGAAACAAAGTCACCATGGCGCGTTGATAGGTTGCCCCGACATTCTTCAGTCCGAATGGCATCACTCTGTAGCAGAATGTATCCCACTGTGTAACAAAAGTAGTTTTCTCCATGTCTTCAGGTTCCATTTTGATCTGGTTGTAACCTGAAAATCCGTCCATGAAAGAAAATACCTTGTGTTGAGCTGTGTTGTCAACCAAGATGTCAATATGCGGAAGTGGAAAGTCATCTTTAGGGATTTCCCTGTTTAAGTCTCTATAATCCATGCACATTCTCACTTTTCCGTCCTTCTTAGGTATGGGCACAATGTTATCAACCCATTGTGGATAGGAAGTAACAGCAAGAAATCCCGCATTGAACTGCTTCATAACTTCTGCTTTGATCTTTTCAGACATGTCGGACCTCATGCGGAAGACTTTTTGTTTAACTGGTGGACAGTCTTCTCTTATGGGCAGACGGTGAACCATAATATCTGTATCGAGTCCCGGCGTATCTTCGTAAGACCAGGCGAAGATCTCAACATAACCATTCAACAGTTGAATTAAGCGCTCCTTGACACTTGGCTCTTGGTTAGCACCCACTCTAACTTATCTTCTGTCTTTCTCAGTACCCAAGTTGGTTGTCTCTAACAGCTCCTCATGAGGCAGAATTGATCTTTCTTCCTGTTGTAGCAGCCTAGCCAATTCTCCTGGCACCTCACAATCTTCATCACCTTCGTATTCGACATGGTAGACCAGATCTTCAGAGTCACTGAAGGCCATAGCAGAATTGTTACCCATGGAATCCGGAATGGAAGGGTACCTGCATTTGTGAGTGTGGGTGTGTGTAAGTGATAGCCATCTTTAAACAAATAAAATGTAAAAAGAAAGACAATGAACACAAAAGTTTATATGTAAAAACGTCCATGATTCATTAAAATGGCATATGAAGATGAAAAATCAAACCCTTACAAATGGACCTATGTGCCTCGGGTAAGGCACAAGGCTAAAAGTGTACGAATTGTTTGAGAATTATTACAAACCAACAGAAATGTTTGAAAGATAAATTATTGCGGTATGAAAGTAATCGGAACAAAGTCTTTTGCCTCCCAGTTGCACAGTCCTCCGTCCACAGTAGGGAAAATCCAGTCTTCCAGGTTGCTCTCCTCTTCATTATCCTCCAAAGCATTGACTCCATGATGGGTGATCTTCATAGGTGGCCCTCCAGCGTGGGAGCGGCACACAGCCTTGTGACTAGCCGAAGTAAACCCTAGGCCGAATTTCTCTGATTTGAAAGGAAAATCGGGAAGCTGCCCCCAGATTGTGCTTCCTCTTTCTTCAATCACAGCCTTTGCATCTTTGAGAAACGACATATGAGGCACAGGTTTGGTAATCATGGGTACAGAAGACACTGTCTTGGTTGCCACAATCTCCTGAGCTACCTCTTAAAAATGCTGAAAAGGGGTTTTGATGAATTCGCCATCCAACTCTACATAGCGGAAAGAATTTAGATGGCTTATCATGTATTCCTCTTCGCCATGAACAGTTATAATTTTCCCCTGGACAGGGTACTTGAGAATTTGATGCAGAGTAGAAGTGACGGCTCCAGCATTGTGAATTCAGGGTCTTCCCAACAAGCAAGAATAGGAGGGACGAATGTCCATTACGTAGAATGTGGAGTTGAAGGTTTCAGTTCCCACTTTAATCGGGATGTCCACCTCCCCGTGGACCATCCTTTTAGAACCATCAAAGACTCTTACAATTATATTGCTGGGCTTCAGGGTTAAGCCTTCACAATCCAGTCTATCCAAGGCTTTCTTCGGCAAGACATTTAAAGACGAACCAGTGTTTACCAGAACGTGTGCTAGAGTTGTCCCTCTGCATTCCACTGAGACATGCAAAGCGTCATTATGTTTTCTCCCTTTAGATGTTAAATCAGCATCGGAGAATCCTAGACCATTGTCAGCTGTTAGGCTAGCTACACATTCCTGGAACTGATCTGTGGAGGTTTCTTGTGGCACGTGGGCCGTCTTCAAGAATCTTATCAAAGCTTTAGCATGAGCCTCTGAACAAAGCAGCAGGGCCAACATAGAGATCTTTGAGGGGGTTTGCCCCAGTTGCTCCACAACATCATAATCGCTTTTCTTGATTATTTTCAAAATCTCTTCCATTTCTTTTTGAGATATCTCAAGGATAACCAACGGTTGAGCCCTCGTCCTGACAGGCTCTTCTTGGATCCCTTTCCCTCTATCATCATCAACAGCAGAGGGGACAACCACAAGAGTCACAACTTCTTCAATAATTGGAGTTCTTGCAGATATATTGACCGGTACAGGGGTAACCTTAGAAGCAGCTGAGGGTCCAAAGATTGCCTTTGGGGGGGCAATCTTCGGAGAGAAAATTCTTCCACTACGGGTGATTTTGCTCATTCCGGCAATGTTTCCAATGTCGGAAGTCTCTTCATCAGAACTCTCTTCAGTTGATTCAATTTGTTTAACACCGTGGTAGTAGATTTCTCCACCATAGTTCCACGGTATTAATTTGTCGGACTTGTATGGGATGGGCCCGGGCATGGTTATCTTTAAAGGTACAGTCTTCGAAGCAGATGTAATCTTAACAAGTCTTTTGGAGACCTTGAAAATATTGGCGGATATGGTTATTATTGAAACATCATTGACAGGAGTCGGTATAACAGGAGTCTTTTCAAAAGGATTTCTTGGTTATCCATTAGGCGTTGGATGCCTAACTTCAACAATGGACAGTCGGTTGGTAAGGATGAACAAAGGCAGCAATCTTCTTCACAACCTGGGAAAATCCTAGCCTTCAGCAAATTCAACTTGATTATTGGTAGCGGAGTTATCAAATCATCAACAGTAGTAACAAACAGATCCTCTTCAATAGCCTGGGAATTGTGGCCATGCCTTGGCATCGGAGCAGAGATTACATTCGGCTTTTTAGGGGCGTCGAATTCAACTTCTTTAGCATCTATCAAATCCTAAATCTTATTCTTCAGGGCCCAACAATTGTTGGTGTCGTGCCCTATACTCCCTGAATGATAAGCACACTTTGCGTTCGAATGGTAGTACGGAGAAGTTGTATTAAGATTCTTCGGGGCCTCTTTCAGACTGGTAAGGTTTAACTTCAAGAGATGGGGTAGAACCTGAGCAGGAGTCATGTTTATCTAGGTGAATTTCCGTACAGGCCTTTCCACCCTTGTTTGGTTGGTTCTGGGTTGATTAGTTGCAGACTTCTGAATCATTACAGCCCCCACCGCTGGTCAGCGCTCAACTCTTCCTTGACCTCTTTGGGAGTAGACAGTTGATACTTCCTTCTTTGTTGGAAAAGTCTTTTTGATGGCAGCGGAAGCAGATGCATCTTTCTGAATTTTGCCGCTTTTTATGTCGGCTTCAACTCTCTCACCAGTTAGAATCAACTCAGTGAAACCCGCAGAGGAGATTCCTATCAGGTGATTAAAGAAAGGACCTAACAGCATCCCCAAGAACATGTCTACTAGCTCCCTCTCAAATAAAGGTGGTTGCACTTGTCCCGCCAAGTCTCTCCATTTCTGGGCATACTCTTTGAAACCTTCATTTGAGACCATGCCCATACTCTGTAATTGAGTACGGGTTGGTACTAAGTCTGTATTGTATTGATACTGTTTGTAGAAGGCAGCCTCCAAATCTTCCCAATTATGCACATCAGACCTCTCTAGCTGGTAGAACCAATCCAACTGCGTCCCCGACAAATTGTCCTAGAAAAAGCGGACCCACAGGTCTTTGTCAGAAGAATGTGGTTGAATTTTCCTGACATACGATCGTAGGTGCATCTTTGGGCAAGAAACCCCATCGTACTTAGCAAACAGTGGTAATTTGAATTTATGAGGGATTACAATTCTAGAAACCAAGCCTAACTCCTCAAAATCCAGCCCAGGCACTCTCTGTATCTCCATGGCAGCTAGACGCTCTTCCAAGTTCTTGTATTTGTCATCGGCCGGAGGATACTGTTGTTCAGAGTAATCCTCATCTTCCTCTTCTTCAGCTTCAGAATCATATGGCACTGCAACTCCTTTACCCTTTCCTTCCCCCTCTTCAGATGTTGATGGGAAATCTAGGACCCTTCTGGCTTGACCTTCAAATCTTCTGCCCAAGGTAGCCACACCAACTCTCTTCTTCTTCTTTTTCTCTTTTTCCTTCTCTAACAGAGTCTTGAGTTCCTCCTGCCCCTAGGCTAGGGTCATGAGCAACTGTTGGAATTGTGAATTCTGAGCTTGCAAGTCTTTGACCGTTTGTTCAATATCCATCTTGCTGAAATAAACAGCAGAGAGATGAGGAAACTTGGTGTGAAGACATGTTTATGCATATGATGAATGATATGTATTCATGTAATGCATTCAAGGATTCAAAAATTCAAATTTGTTTTAAACAAAAAAAAGAAACACACGTCATATTAATAAGATAGAATTGTTAGTACAGCAATGCCCCATGGGCAAAATAATACAAAATTCTAGGGTAAAAAGACGTTGTGCATCCTCTTTGGTGAAATGTAGGTGTTGAGAGTCTTCTCTTCATGAAGTTGACGAGTAAGTTCCAAAACCTTCTTCTCGCTTGCGTAGAATTGGGCTTCAAAAGTATCGCGTTCTCCCTTGAGCTGTATCCAACTCCTTTACAAATCTTCAAGTGATGTTGGCATGTCAGGATGTAGGAGGGTGTATGGAACCTCTCCTTCCATAACAGGCTCTATAATCACAGGGAGAATGGAGGGGTAAGGAATCATAAGACTTTGGGCGCGGGTTCGTACCCACTTGAGGTAAGGCTCAAGGGGGATGGAATTCTTGTGTCCCAAGCTCTTACTGTCCACTTTGTTTGGCATCCTCTAAGCTCGGATGAACCTTTGTAAAAGTCCTTGATCGTCGCTGTCAAAGTCAAAAACCAAGTCTGGAATCAGCATGTCATGTGGGCCATCCCTTCGGGCATACCCAAACTGTCTCAGAGCCAAGCAGGGATTGTAGGTGATGCCTCCCCTAATGCCAAGTAGAGGGACATTAGGGAATTCCCCACAATGGTCAATGATGATAACATTTTCTCTGGATTGAGAACACCAATGAACATCTGAATGTGTAAGAGTCATCAATCATTGTGACCACCTTAAACCTTGCTCATTCTTCAAAACGGATTGAGGAAGATGAGAAATAAACCATCTTGCCAGTAGAGGAGTGCAACACATGAGAACACCTATTTTCCTCATTGTACGAGTGTGAAAAGAGTGCAAGATATCTCCAAGCAAAATAGGCACCGGATTGCGTGACATGAAGATTTTGACAGCACTCACATCTATGAGTTGGTCAGGATTAGGGAGCAAGACCATCCCATAGATGAGAAGAGCTACAATCTCCTCAAAAGCTTGCAGGTCCAGAGAATTCCATTCTCAAACAGAAACTTTGACAAGAAGCCTTTGACACCACTTCTGGTTTCCCAATGACTTGTGACATCTGATGGTTGCAAGTGCAGGGCTTGAGCAACATCTTCAGGCTTTGGATCTCTTTCCATACCGTTGAAAGGTAGTTGATGGAGAATAGGAATCCTTAAGAGTTGAGAAAATTCCTCCAAAGTAGGCACCAACTGGTAATCAGGAAATGTGAAGCAGTGGTGTAAGGGGTCAAAGAACTGGAAGAGAACTTTCACCATGTCTTCTTCTGTGTTGGAGTTGACCAAGTTGAGAAGTCGACCATGTCTCTCAGTGAATGGAGAATACTATGGAATCTTGGAAGTTAGCTCCTTGAGTTGTGGAGTAATTCTCATAAGGTTGACTTGGATAGTTTTTCTGCGAAGTGACTCTATAACCTACAAAACAGGAACAAAGATGAAAATCCAGAATCCTTGAAATGGTTAATGGATGCATATGATGCTTCATGATGTCCATGATGTTATTCACAAGTATATATGTACAAACAAATCACACAAGTTCCTAGTTTAGGCTTGCATGGGGTTTCATAGGTAAGTACCCTCTTGAAGTTTAGTTGGCTCAACCTGTCCTAGAAATAGTAACCGGGTTCTAAGGAGCTCAATATCACTGGATTGTTTTTTGTGTTCATTGTTTCAGTTTAGCCACTTTATTGGTGACTGAAATATTCCAAGAAAACAACCCTCAATGAGTGTAGTATCGAGTATCTACCAACTTCGGACTGCACCAAAGCCGGTCATCTCACTACATCCTAAAAGGCCAAGTTGGTCAAGTAAAGGTTCTAAAAGTTCGTTAGTGCTTCATGACATCACTCAGCGGCCCTGTATTCTCTTTGATTGACTCAAAGGCTACTGGTACCCACAAATCTGTCGCACTAACATAGCTATTGCTTTGACCATGTCGGTATACCCCGCACAGTTTCCACAACGTATTTCTATTTACCTATGAATGTTTCCCAAATCCGGGTAGAGGATTCAAACCCAAACAATAGAACCAAAGTGTAAAGCAAACAAGTAAAGCAAGATAAGCATTTAAAGGTGATCTAAAACCCTAAGGTAACCCCACTTTTATTAATGTCCCCAACACAGTCGCCGGTTCTGTGATACGTTGGGAGAACTGACTTGAGGTTTTACGTTTGTGTTTGCAAATGTTTCGGTTTAGCAAGAGTTGCCACCGACTTTTTATTTTATCCAAAGGAAAGGTCAAAAAGCACAGGAAAGACCTTTGAGATGTTTTCTTGAGTTCGGGGGGTAGATTATGAAAAGGGAAGGTGCTAGCACCCTTTTCATCCATGGTTTTCCATGGGCTCTTAGTTACTTGTTTAGATCACTTGCTTTGCTTTTCCAATTGTTTGAAATGGTGCTTTTTGTGGTTTTGAAAGTATTTTGAAAAGAGGCCATTGTTTTGGAAATCTTTGTAATGATTCTTGTTTGTAAGAATGTATACAAAGATGTTTATCTTTTGAAAAATGTTTCAATGTTTTGAAATTTGTTTGGAAATATTTTGAAAGGTTGTTTGTGTTTTTGAAAATAGCAAGGATGGTTTTCAAATTTGATCAAGTAACTAGAAGCATCTACCTACTCAAAAGTCTTTCCTACACATTTTTAACTCTTTGACATTGTTGTTTTACCATTGTATTTGGTAAACAACCCTATCTTTGGATGTTAAACGGGACAGATGTGGGTCATCGTATGACCATGATAGCAATGGTGCCAAGTATCTTAGCAAGTTTTAGGGACTAAGATCATTTGTTTTTAGGAAACATTTTGATAGCGTCATCGAGGGACTATGATCTTTTTGTTTTAATTTGTTTTGCTTTGCCAAGATACCTAGCATGCATACCATGGCCATTTTAAGGCAACAAAGTGGATGAACCCCTAGGGGTGCTTGTGTGCAAGGTGTTGTCATTTTTCATGCATTTATGTCTTATATTTAGGTCATGCTATTTGTTTGATTTTTGGTCTTTGCATACAAAACCCTAGTTTAATATCATGGTATATGAAAGCAATAAAATGCGTAAAAGTAAATCTAGACTATTACAACAATATTATGGGGAGGGGATACAAGTTTGAATAGGGGGTATTTCCACAAAATAAAACCCTAATTTACTATTACAACCCAATTGAATTTATACAACAATAAATAAATAAACAATTATTTAAATGTACAATAAATTATAAATATGCAAAAAAAAAATTGTATTTATTTTATGCATGTAAAATAAATTTATTTATGCCTTAAAAATAAGAAAATAAAATGATTATTTTTGAAAGGGTGAAAACCCCAATTTCTGTTTTAAAAGAAAATATTCTATATTATTTATTTTTTCATTTTTGTTTAAGAAAAATAATAAATATATATACAAAATGTTAAAAAAAATGAATATTGTATGAAAATGTTATTTTAAGTGTATAAATAATAAAAATAAAAATGTAAGATATTTTTATATTATTTACAAGTTTTATTTAAGAAAATAAAGTATATTGTTATTTAATAAACTATTTTTATGTCCAAAAAATAAAAAAATAAAATGAAAAAAATTAAGAAAATATTTTTTGAGATTTTTAAATGTTTAGAAAAAATAAATAAAGTCAGAAAATATAAAAGAAATGAAAAAAATGCAAGATATAACAAATGGGCCAAGGGGGTGCAAAAAGTAAAAGGGGGGTGCAAAAAGAAACAGGCCCAAGCGTGCCAGGCCCATACACACTTCATCCCTGACCTATGCCTTCGTCCAAAACGCGTGTTCTGTGCTTGAATCATGTCCTTGCTATTCATTGCATAAAATCAAAAACTTATAACATGAAAAATGTAGCTCATGATCACACGATTTCAATGATATAAAAAACTTGATCTAACTCTAAGAAACCAGGGAGAATTTCAGTGGCCCTAAATTCTAACCTAGTTTTTTCAGCAACTTCAACAATCAAATACTCCTAGTTCAGTTAATATAAATGGAATCTAAGCATATGTACAGCTCAAGCACATTAAGGACTACATTTTTGCTTCACAAACCTAAGTCTAATGATGCCTAAATAAGGAGATAGGACATTGAAAATTACCTTGTTCAGTTGAGTTTGTCTATGGCAATGTAGCAACTTTGAGTGAGGCCTGAAGGTCGTGTGAGCTTGCTTGAAGTTCCCTCAACCTTTCCCAATGCTCAGCTTGCCTTGAACTTGCCTGAATGTCCCTGTAGAAGTCAACCTGCAAAGCTTCAAAATGAAAATGGTGATCCTTGAAACAGAGGTTACAGTTGCTTGAGAAAGGCTTGGACAACTTAGGTGTGATGTATGGAATGTGTTTGAAGCCTTGAAACAAAAAACGCACGATGAAATATGATTTGGCTAATGACTTGCAGAGGTTGCCGTGTTTTGGGCAGAAATGGTTATTTCTATATTTAAGGGTGTTTGAGAGCTTGGCAATTCGTGTCTTAGGATTGTTACAATATGCTGAAGTTGTTTCAAATGATAGCAAGACTTGGTTTTATCAGATGGAAGAGTTATGTTCACTTTTGCAAGTTTTCTTGTTTTTGAAGAAAGGGTGAGTTGACAAAGCTCAAAGCCTGTACAGGCTAGCTCAAGGCCTGATGAGAGTTGGTACCAATTACCTGATATTTGTGGATCTTGTTTGAAAAAAGATATTAAGTCCATGGCTCAAGATAAACAAAGTTACATAAAGCATGCTTTATCAAAATAGCAATGTAAACTTTTTGCCATAAATGGAATAAATCAATGTACAATGCTCTATAGATTAGAACAAATCCATTGTCCAATGTATTTGCATTCAATTTTGGAGTGTAAAAAGGATTATAACCTGTAATGCAAGTACAAGCATGATCCAAACTGATTTGCAACTTGAACCAATGTGAAAAATGCCTTGGACAAAAGTGATGATTTGCCATTTTCAAACTTTCGATTCTCCCTAACCATAAATGATCTTGGAGAGTTCTTGGACATTTTGGAAAGCTTGTAACATGCTATAAAATCCATATTTGAAATGCATTTTGAGATTACTCTTGGAAATAGGTGAAAAGTTTCCATGAAGTTAGGTAAAAAATTTGCCTAAACTAGGGCAAAATTTCACTAAGTTAAAAAGTTTATGGACCCTTATTCACAAAATCATAACTTTAGATCCAAGCATCTTTTGGGAAAACTTTGTGAATCAAAGTTGTAGATTTTGTGGAGGAATACAACTTTCATGTTGGAAGTTTTCTTTGAATCCAATTGCATCATGGTGAAAAAGTTGGGAAAAGTTGGGGGAAAATAAGAAATTTTCATAACTTAGAAAATTTCTAAGTTATGAAATTTTTCAAACTTAAACCCTAATTTCCAAATTTAAGTTTCTTGGTGAACAAGTTTCATGTTTTGACACATCTTGATGAAACATGACCCTTGGCACCTGATTTTGACCAAAAAGTAAAAGTTTGACTTTTCAGTGTACAGTTAATTTTTGATCAGTTGACTGGAAAATTCATCTGTCAATCTAATGCATTTGGGATCTTTTGAACCTTGTGATTAGGTCAAGATGATTCCATTGAGTCCTTGAAACCATGCTTGAACCTAATTTGCGATTGGCTAGGTGAAAAATCAGAAATTGCCCTTCTACAGTCAAAACCCTAATTTTGACCATTTTGCCCTTTTGATGATCTGATCAAATTTCTTGAGGAGTTGTGGTCCAAACTTGATCAAATGGTTCATATGAGTCTATAATGTCGATGTGGATCAAAAATCATGAAGTTTGACTTTAAATTGGCCATGGTTGACTTTTTCCCCAATACAGCTGATTTTTAGGTCAATTGTCCAATTGACTGGTCAAAAATGTGATTCAAGGCTTGAAACTTGGTATGAGCAATCTTAGAGGTCCAATATGAAGTATGAAAGTCACATGAAGCATTGATGGTTCAAAAATCCTTGTGCAAACTCAAACCCTAATTTCAGGTCATTAGTGTAAGATGAGGTTTTGAGCTGAGCAAACCCTAATCTGGTCTTGAGTCCAAGAAGTCTTGTGAGGAGAATCTTGATAAAATGAGAGGGAAAATTTTAGGGTACAACAGTGTGCTGATTAGCTTATAATCACTTTGATTATAAGTGGTTTTCATATCAACACAACTCAAAGAAAAATTATGAAAATTCGAACGCACACCAAGTGTTTGACAAATTACAATGTTCTATATTTTTCTTTAAATTTCATCAGAAGTAGGAAATTGTTGTGTTTTATATTAAGTTATTAATTGAGATATTAGTATGTTGATTGATTTTATCATTATCCTAATTCCATATGTATTATGCATATCCGATCTTCATGGTCATTTCTCCAAGATTCTTCCCTGTAATTTCTTCAACCAAGTTTACCATCCATGTTGCTTGACATGCATAGAGAGAAGAAACTATGTACTCTACTTCACATGATGAAAATGTTATTATTGGCTCTTTTTTCTAGTTCCAAGCAACTGGTGCACCACCTAGCATAAACACATAACTAGTTGTGGATTTTCTATCCTTAATGAAATTCTGGCTGCAGATACTCAATGTCACGTTCAATGTTATGACACCGTATCTGACTTACTATATGACAGTAAATACAAAAGCAATAAAGAACACAGTCAATTGTTTACCCAGTTCAGTGTGCAACAACACCTACTCTGGGGGCTACCAAGCCAGGGAGGAAATCCACTATAAGAGATGTTAATTCAGGAATAAACCAACCAGTTTATCTCCTTCACTTAAGACCTACCCAATGCAATTCCAATCTAAGTACAACTTAAACCTGAGTTCCTACTCACTCCCCCTCAATCACAGCAGTGATACATAAACCAATTTGACTTAAGAATTGATGAAGACACTCTTCAAAAACAAACACTTGATTAAGCTTCACAGCTTTTTAATCAAGCAACACAATCACTCGTGCTTCACAGCTTTGAGTGATGCACACAACTAACTTGACTCTGCTTCACAGCTTTAGTCAAGGAACATTCAAACACTCTTGCTTCAAAGCTTTGAGTGCTACACAACCCTTACAATTCGAAACCTATTCCAAGTCACTTATCACAATGATAATTGCTTGGAGTACAATAATCAAATCTATACAGATTACAAATGATCTTCTGATCAATAAAAGGGATACTTGAAAAACAGCAGCTCTGTTGAATATATAGCAGCTGCAACTTCAGTTAGGGTTTCCACAAAAACCTAGGGTTAATTCCGTTTGACCTAAAGACCAGGTCACAGGACTTTATTAACCAGGTTAGGGTTGAGTTAGGTTACCCCTCAGAAAACGCAGGATTCTGTTCAGGAAAGACTGAGTTATTTCCTGAAAAAACTCAGACTTATCCAACCTGCAAACCTGTTAGTTCAGAACAGGATGTCATAACATCTGTTATGACAACTGAGAAAACCTGTCTACTGATTTAGCAAAATGTGATCATTTTGCAAAATGCTCAGATACACACTTATAAACATCAGTACTTGAATTACAATATTTTTCTGCAAAGGTACCTAATGAGTCAGTACAAACTAAACTAGAATGTTATGACATCAGTCATGACATTCACACATACACTTGGGATTTACCAAAAATGCAAGCCAATACCTAAACACCTACAAACTCCCCCTTTGGCAGATTTTTGGCTAAAGACCCTAAGCAATCAGAGATAGATAGCAGCAGAAATAAGTGACAGCAGAAAAATAGAATGTCAAGTACTAATTAAGTAAGTACCAAAATATTCTCCCCCTCTTTAGCCACAAAAGAGCCAAAGATACATGTTCATAAAATTATAAAGTTATCCAAAACAAAAATAATAAGAGCAGCAGCAGAAAACAACTGAATACACTTCCAAACTCCACCAGATATTAGCACCAACCAGCAACACCACCAAACAGCAACCAACCTTCAAGCACTGTCATCAGACTCAGAGGAGCTAGTTTCTTCAATGTTGAGATGACCTTCAGCTTCTACACCTTCTTCCCTTCTGTTTTCTTCAGCTTCCTCTTTTTCTAGCCTGGCAATTAGAATTTCTAGGGTCCTTTTTCTAGCATCCAGCTCTTTGCAAGTTTCTTTTAAAACAGCTATGACATCTGATGTCTTGGACTGGGTCTTCACAAACGATGTCTCAGCTGATGTTATGACAATGTCTGGAGCATGAGATCCCTGAAACAGTTTGTAGTGCAAGCCAAGGGCAGGAGCTCTTTTGCAGACTGTATCTCTTGCCACAAGGATATCAGGGTATTGTGCAAGGATGATTCCACAAAGGAGGGAGGGAAAGGCAATTGGTCCTTTGACAGCATAACTGTCAGCATGCTTTAAAGTTTGTTCAAAGATGTACCTGCCATAGTCAAAAGCAGTCTTGGTTCCCACAGCATAAATAAATCTCCCCAATCCTGTGGAGATAGTTGATTTATGATTTGTAGGCACCCAGTTGGCTGCACCTATTTTATGCAAGATGGCAAATTTCATGCTGAGTTTACTAGCATTCAGCTTGCCTTTCAAGGGCCAGCACTTTACTTGCCTGGTTATGATGGTTTGACAAACTTCATTGTCAGTTGCCTCCAGATCAGGACAGTCCTCATTTGTTCTTCCAAGAAACTTGTTGATTTCTGATGGAGAGAACTTGACCATTCTTCCTCTAACAAACACACTTTCAAAGTCAGCTGACCTTCCATCAGCACAATCATTAGACAAGTTCACTACAAACTCCTTGACCAGATTTTCATAACATTTGTTAAACTTTATCACTGTCTTCATTAGTCCAGCATTATTGATCAGGTCCATGATGTCTTTGCACTCCAAGGCATCATTGTTGAGTTCTCTCTCTAAGGCTATTCTCTTTAAGCAAACATACTTCCATCTGTTTGCATTGTCAGGATGATGAAAAGAGATGTTGTCTGTTGGCACTTCAGGCACTCTAGCAATTTTGCTGGAGGGGAGCTTCCTTCTGATAGGAGTTTCTTCAATATCAATCTCAAATTCTGATTCCTCATCAGAATCAGAAGATTCAGGTTCTTTTCTCTTCTTAGAGATTGGTTGTCTAGCAGTATGCACCTGGGCCTTCTTCCCTTTTGTCTGAATACTTTTCTCAGCCATGCCTTCAGCCTTGGATTTCTCAGCATTAGGTTTATCATTCTGACTACTATTTCTTTTCATCAATCTCCTAGCTATGCTAGGGTTCACATTAGCAATCAGATCATTATCTGAGTAATCCTCACCCACATCAATGATAGGTGGATCAGCAGCCTTTTCTGAAGGGTTCTGAATGTTGTCTTTTTGTGTCACAACATTCTCAGTGACATCTACATTTTCAGAAACTTCCACATTTGGACTTTCTGATTGATTTAAAGGGACAGAAATCCCCGGTACCGATTGGTTACCACTCAGTATACTAGTAACCAGCCTAGCAATAGCTTGGTGAACTTGAACTGATCCTTCTCTATTAGGTACAGAAGACGAAGGATGAGAAGAATTACCAGAGGCTGTAGCTTGAGCTCTTCCTGCATGTCTGGTTCTGAGCTTTTTGACTTTGGTTGGGTCAGTTGCCATCTCTCTGAGAGGAGTGACCTCAAGAACTTCAGATTCTATGCATGTGGTGATTGCCCTAGAATCTTGGTCAGATGATGACGATGATGAGGATGACGAAGTCGCCATGGTTGAAGACGATGTCTGAGACATTTTGATTGACTTTGAGTACTGGTAACAGTTTGAGAAAAATCTTTGATTGAGAGGAGGAAACAGGTTGCAAGGACGAGAGAGGTAGGGGGTAAAAGGGAGTCTCTTCAACTTCTTAAAGATTTTGAAGGAATTGTTAAAGTATATGATTAACCCACTAAAGATAGACTTAATAAAATTAATTCCTTCAACCTTTGTTTTAAGCAAAATTAATTGCTATAATTTCTTATGTTGGTGAATACCCAACCTGCCCCTCAAATTTTTAAGTTTATTTCCAACAAGAGCCTTGGTAGAAGAATCAGTCAGCTGAAGCTTAGAGAAACTATGTTCCAGTTTAAATGACTTCTTCTCTTCAAAGTCAATAGGGTTCAAGGAAATGTTGATTGTTTTCAGATTGTCACAACACAATGTCACAACATCTTGTGTAACATTGTACTCAGGGAGCATCTGTTTTGACCAGATGTTTTGAGAACAGAATTTATTAGACATGTTGTTTCCAACATCCTTGTCAAGATGACTTAAGGTTCTGACAACACATCCTTCTTCAAGTTTATTTGCCACATCATAGATATTATCAACCTGTAGTTTTGGAGTTCTTCTGACAGCTTCCATAGAAATAGCTCTTTTCATTCTTCTTAGATGAAGGGGACCAAGCTTATGCTGCCACAGTTTCATCTCTTTTTCCTCTTTGATGATTGGACACATAGTGGAGATATCAGTGTTCTCAGGCTGCCATAAGTAGCCGTTATCTTTGGATCTGGTTCCTCTTATTACAACTTCTAGTTTTTCATTAATTACTAGACATTCAGATCTTGAGAAGTTGACCTTGAATCCTAGATCACATAATTGACTGATACTAATGAGATTAGCAGTCAACCCTTTTACCAGCAGTACTTTATTCAGACTTGGAACTCCAGGACAGTCCAAATTACCAACTCCTTTGACTTCACCTTTAGCACTATCTCCAAAGGTCACAAAACTGGTGGTGTGAGGCATAACATTATTGAGGAGATTTTTGAATCCAGTCATGTGTCTGGAACATCCACTGTCAAAGTACCAGCCTTCCTTTGCAGACACTCTCAGGGAAGTATGGGCTATCAGGGCAGTAGCTTTTTTCTTCCAATGAAGAGTATGTGATACCCTTTTTGGCTTAGGTTTAGCACCAGAGTTTTGATTAGGGTATCCATGCAATTTGAAGCAGAAGGGCTTTATGTGTCCATACCTCCCACAATGATGACATCTCCATCTTTGGTATTTTTTCTTCATGTATTTTTGATGTTGAGAGTTGTGTTGAGACATCTGCTTTGACAATTGTTTAACATGCCTGATCTTCTTGTCTGCACCAGGTTTCTTAGCTTCCACAAATCCTAGACCAGATTTGTTTCCCACATTTTGTCCCACTTGTAGGATCTCTTCCAATTTATCTGATCCATTGGTCAACATCTTGACAGATTTTGTCATTTGGTTCAGTTGTGAATTCAGTAATTGAACTTCCCCTTCTAGGTGACTTATAGTTTCAAGATCTGCCCTTTTTTTCGCCTTCAGCTTTATAATGAGTTTTGATTGTTTCTCATTCTGCACACAGACTTCAGCACTTCTGATACACAATTTCTTGTAGGTATCAGCCAGTTCTTCAAATGTCACTTCTTCATCACTAGTGTCACTTTCAGAAGTACAAACACTAGTTAGAGCAGTAACTAGTTTGGCAGATTCTTCTTCAGAATTACTTTCTGAATCATAGTCAGACCAAGTAACAGTCATTCCTTTCTTTTGTTTCTTAAGAAAGGTAGGACATTCAGCTCGAATATGTCCATATCCTTCACATCCATGGCATTGAATACCTCTGCCTTGGTTTCCCTTATCTTCTGACCTTGGTCTTCTGCTGGAACTGTCAATGTCAGAGGGAATGTTATGAACATTAGACCTTGACTTTGGATCCATTCTTTTGATGAGCTTGTTGAACTGTCTTCCAAGCATGGCAATAGCTTCTGATATATTTTCTTCTTCATCCTCCTTGTTTTCAACATCAGTGTTGGATACAAGTGCTATGCTTTTGTTCTTCTTGTCACCATTATCAGTGATCCCCATCTCAAAAGTCTGAAGAGACCCAATAAGTTCATCCACTTTCAACTTGCTGATGTCCTGGGCTTCCTCTATGGCAGTTACCTTCATTGCAAATCTTTTAGGCAAGGATCTGAGAATCTCCCTTACCAGTTTTTCTTCTGACATATTTTCTCCCAGTGCTCCTGAGGTGTTGGCAATCTCCAAGATGTTCATGTGAAAGTCATGAATGGTTTCATCTTCCATCATTTTTAGATTCTCAAACTTGGTGGTCAACATCTGAAGCCTTGACATTTTTACTTTGGAAGTGCCCTCATGAGTAGTTTTGAGAGTGTCCCAAACTTCCTTGGCCAGTTCATATTGATGTACTAGTCTGAAAATGTTTCTATCAATTCCATTGAACAAGGCATTTAAAGCTTTTGAATTTCCCAGAGCTAACTCATCTTCTTCTTTACTCCAATCTTCCTCAGGCTTCAGACTGATTGTCCCATCTTTCTCAGTTATGGTGGGATGAATCCATCCTTTGTCAGAAGCTCTCCAAGCCTTTTTGTCCAGAGATTTTAGGAAGGCAATCATACGAGGTTTCCAGTAGTCATAATTAGTTCCATCCAGAATGGGTGGTCTATTTCCAAAAACTCCTTCTTTGTCCATAGTGCCAGAAAGTGATATCCCTAGATCTCACCCAGTAATACAGGCAGGGTGCCTGCTCTGATGCCAATTGAAATTCTGGCTGCAGATACTCAATGTCACGTTCAATGTTATGACACCGTATCTGACTTACTATATGACAGTAAATACAAAAGCAATAAAGAACACAGTCAATTGTTTACCCAGTTCAGTGTGCAACAACACCTACTCTGGGGGCTACCAAGCCAGGGAGGAAATCCACTATAAGAGATGTTAATTCAGGAATAAACCAACCAGTTTATCTCCTTCACTTAAGACCTACCCAATGCAATTCCAATCTAAGTACAACTTAAACCTGAGTTCCTACTCACTCCCCCTCAATCACAGCAGTGATACATAAACCAATTTGACTTAAGAATTGATGAAGACACTCTTCAAAAACAAACACTTGATTAAGCTTCACAGCTTTTTAATCAAGCAACACAATCACTCGTGCTTCACAGCTTTGAGTGATGCACACAACTAACTTGACTCTGCTTCACAGCTTTAGTCAAGGAACATTCAAACACTCTTGCTTCAAAGCTTTGAGTGCTACACAGCCCTTACAATTCGAAACCTATTCCAAGTCACTTATCACAATGATAATTGCTTGGAGTACAATAATCAAATCTATACAGATTACAAATGATCTTCTGATCAATAAAAGGGATACTTGAAAAACAGCAGCTCTGTTGAATATATAGCAGCTGCAACTTCAGTTAGGGTTTCCACAAAAACCTAGGGTTAATTCCATTTGACCTAAATACCAGGTCACGGGACTTTATTAACCAGGTTAGGGTTGAGCTAGGTTACCCCTCAGAAAACGCAGGATTCTGTTCAGGAAAGACTGAGTTATTTCCTGAAAAAACTCAGACTTATCCAACCTGCAAACCTGTTAGTTCAGAACAGGATGTCATAACATCTGTTATGACAACTGAGAAAACCTGTCTACTGATTTAGCAAAATGTGATCATTTTGCAAAATGCTCAGATACACACTTATAAACATCAGTACTTGAATTACAATATTTTTCTGCAAAGGTACCTAATGAGTCAGTACAAACTAAACTAGAATGTTATGACATCAGTCATGACATTCACACATACACTTGGGATTTACCAAAAATGCAAGCCAATACCTAAACACCTACACTTAACATAACTACACCAACTCGAGTCGGTGTAACCCACAAGTTTGCATTCTTTTCCTTCATCTGTTATAGTAAACACAATTCCACAATTGAGAGGCCTTTGAGATGCCTTAGTATCCTCTTCTTTGTTGCAAGGTGTGATACCTTTGGTTTTTACATGAATTTACTGACCATACCTACACTATATTCTAGATTAGGCCTTGTGTAACAAAGTTATATTAATGATCTAATAAGTCTTTTGTATTGTTTTGGATTGGCATCATCTTCATCATAGTATTTCTACAGTTGCAGTCTTGGTTCTGCATGTGTCGAAGTTGCATTTTAGTCTTTCATCTCAAATCCTTTGAGTATTTCACTTGCATATCTTCTTTGATGCATCATCAGGCCTCTACTACTCATGTAGAATTCAATTCTAAGGAAGTATGAAATATTTCCCATGTTATACATTTCCAACTCCTTGCTAAGATCACCTTTGAAGTCTTCCATTTTTTTAAGCTACATGTTATTAACAAATCATCGACATAGAGACATAGTATAAGCAACTCACTCTATCTTCTTATGGCATATACTCCATGCTCAGTTGAGCACTTCAAAAATTCATTCTCTTTTAGAAATTTATTATTCTTTTATTCTAAGCTCCTGGAGCTTGTTTAAGTCCATACATGGCTTTATGCAGCTTGTATACCTTGCATTCTTGGACTTATTTCACAAAATCGAATGGTTTTTCTGCGTAGGCATCTCCATCTAGAGAGCCATATAGGATTGCACATTTCACATCCATATGACACATATATTAGTGTAACAACTGGTTTTTTAATCAAGAGTCGCCACTATTAGTTTTTATCCTAGGGAAGTTAACCTAACAGAAAACCCTAATTCACAGACAAAGATTCTAGGTTTCAAAATTAATTAGATGAAAGGAAGGTGTTAGGCACATTTCATCCACCTTGTTCACAAGGATATTAAGCTCTAGGTTTAGGTTTAGGATAAACTGGATTTTAAGTTTTAATTAGAAAGACTCGCCACGATTTTAGATCGCGTGCCTACGTATCCTCTTATGAGGAATCAGAGTCCCAATTCGTAGTTCATATGGGTTGGTGTTTTTTAGGGGTTTGCAAACATATTTTGAATCACTTCGCACTCGGTCGGGAGTAGTGATTGCGGATATTTTGACTGAGTACGTAGTGAGTCAAAATCAAGTTGAAACCCATTTGCAAAAAAGACTGTTGATTAGCTTAATTTGTTCGCGAAAATAGTTTGAGATTCGTTTGCGTTTTTTATTTGTATTAATTGCGAAAAAATCTCGATTAATGTATGATTAGAAAGGATTTAATGCAAATAGTATAGAAAATAATATATGCAATTTTTACATGAAAATATTTTATTTGATCATATAGTAATACTTACATAAAATAAATAATAATTAATATTTAAAATATGGTAATAAAAATTAATAATAATTATTATAATTATTAATAAAAAGTAATAAATAATTAATAAAATAAAAATAAAAATAAAATAAAATATATAAAAAATATGAAAGAAAAAAAATTATTTAAGCAAACCTGAGGCGTGTATTTCTAGTTGACAAGTAAATAAGGGGGTGCTAATAGAGGTTGGGTTAGGCCCAGAATGGTCCAGGCGGAGAGGGGGGTGTAAACTACTTTGGACTTTAGCAAACAGAGGAACAGGGGGTGTAAATAATAGTTGGGCTGGGCCCAACGCGTCTAAAGGGGGGTATGCTGATCCCGTGTTTCGTGAGTGCATGCAGCTTAAGATGCGCTTAGCCTTATAGTTGTTTGATTAACATCAAGAAGATCATAAGCGAGGGAATCTGATAGCCCAGATGGGCGCGCTGCATGGGATCCAAACGGATAAGATACTTTGTTTAAACTTTTTGTCCAATTTTTTTTACAGTTCTTGTATTTTTCCAGAAAGTTTTAACCTCTCTCTCCCTCGCCAAGACCCAGACCCTTCTCTCCTCTTTCTCCAAAACCCTAACTCCCTGGGAACTCCGGCGGAGCTATCACCCACAAACCCAAAATCCAACTCCAACCCAAAGCATCCAAAACAAAATAAAAGAAAAGCTAAGGATTTGTACCCACTCTGGGACCATCTCGTTCTGGTTTTCTGAGCTTTTTGATTCGGTGTTGATCCCGTTTATTCGGTTACAGGTTACAGAGGTGAGTGGAGGATGGCGACGGAGATGAGAGTGACGCGGCAGCGGCAGTGATAGAATTAGGGTTCCAGATATTGGAACCCCAATTCTCCTTTGTACTCAGCGGCGGCTTCAACAGCACCTAGGTGTTCTTCAAGTTCTTCGTGATGTTTCACAGTAACTGATCCCCTTGTATTTGTATCTTCTTCTTCTACCTTTTACTGTCTGGGAAAAATCCCCCCTCTCTGTTTCTGTTCTATTTTCTGTATTTATAAGTTTGTTTGTTTTTAGGGTTTCTTAAGAGTTTGTTGTTACAGTTAGCAGAGATTTAGGAGGAATTTGTAGAAATTAGGGATTCTCCCTTTACTGTAATTGATTTGTTATACTTTGTAATGAGATTTAATAGTATATTGTGAGATTTGGATTCTGAAAGTAATTGTTGTGGATTTGTTTTGAGTTTTCTGTGTTATCCTTAGATTTGAACAGTAATAAGAACTAATTTAATTTGTTTCATTTAGATCTGTTTTAGTTTTGATTCAAACAGTAATTGTTTGATGCATTGAAGACGAGTGTATTTCCTGTGTAATTGGTACAGTGGGTGTTAGTGCATTAGGCCAGCACTTGGTTTCCTGATTTGCAGTCCAGCTTGCGTAATTGAAGATGGGCCCCTCTTACTTAATTTAGATCCAATAGTTCTCTTTTCCACCACAATAAAACTTTAATAAATAAATTATAAAAGTAACATTTAACAAAATATTATTGTAATAAGAAGTTTATCAGCAATAAAACAATATATTACATTTTCTCCTAAAAATTATTTATTATCTCTTTTATAATAACAAAAGGTTTTAACAATAATATCCCTTTTTTTATAAAAAAAATCAACAATAATATAAGACCACAAATGCATTAGTTTTATTAAAACCTTAATGGGCCTATAAATTGATAATATACCTCTTATTTTACTAACAATAACTTAAGCTTAAGTGGACTTAATAATTTAATAACCTAACAATTATTTCTAAAATATATTTCCATATTCGAATCGCATGGGCCATTGGCCAACATGCTTCGTAAATGGACCTACGAATAAACGGGTCTTTCTGATTTAGAAAACCCCATTTTCCTAAATTAAAAAACACCCCCTGGTTGACTTAAGTTTTAAGAATGAGCCATCAGATATTGTTGTACCATCCTTAATTGAACGTTTCTTTATTATTTTAATCTTTAAAAATCAAATCATCGAGGTAGGAAAAATTTGGGGTACGACAGCTGCCCCTATTCAATTATCTTCTAATCGAATAGCGTGACAAAACTCGAGTCTTGTGCATTTTGATTGAAAGTTTATTGAATACTCAAAGTATCCTAAAATTTGTCTAACAAACATAAGGTTATACTGATGTAGCATACCCTTATAAGTCTCAAGGAAGTAGGAATAGTTGATGATATATCACTTACCTGGGATTGATAACGAGGCAGATAGTGCAATTCTGTATGTCTTGGCTTATTCACCCATTTTGAGGGTGAGTATAGCAATGATTGATAATGCATTGTTGCTTGACGACTGAGGCTGTGGGTTACGTTTGTGAATCGCTGCATGGTGTCTGAGGTGATGTTTTGAGCATGAATACATTGCGTCTCAGAGGCTATGTGTTTGAGTTTGAAGAACGCATTGCGGCTTAGAGGCAATGTGTTAATTTGGATAATACATTGAGGCTTAGAGGAAATGTGTTGATTTTGGATAATACATTATGGCTTAAAGGCAATGTGTTGAGTTTGGATAATACATTGCTACTTAGAGGCAATGTGTTGAGTTTGGATAATACATTGTGGCTTAGAGGAAATGTGTTGAGTTTGCGAGTACATTGCGGCTTAAAGGCAATGCATAGAGTTTGCGAATACATTGCGGCTTAGAGGAAATATGTTGAGTTTATGAATACATTGAGGCTTAGAGGCAATGTGTTGAGTTTGAGAACACATTGCGGCTTACAGGCAATGTGTTGAGTTTTGTTTTCTTTTGAGCATTGCAGCCTGGAGTCTGAGGCGATAATTGGTGTTTATGGAATAACGAAATGTATTGCTGCATGAAGTCTGATGCAATGGGTAAAAGTTTTGTTTTTCATCGTAGCATGAAGCCTGAGACGATGATCGATGTTTATGGAATGAAGGAAGGCATTGCTGCTAGAAGCCTGGTGCATTGGGTTACAGTTTTTTGCAAATCGCTGCGTGAAGTCTGATGCGATAATTTGTGTCGTAGCATAAGAAATACATTGCTGCATGAAGTCTGAGGCAATGGGTTAGGCTTGAAAATCACTACGTGAAGTCTGATGTGATAAGCTACTCTAGTTTCGAACATCGTTTCCTGAAGTTTGAGACGATGGTCTGAGTTTGGGTAATAAAATAAATTGCTGCATGAAGTCTGAGGTAATGGATTAGGTTCGCAAATAACTGTGTGAGGCGATAATCTAGGTGTGTTGTTTCGCACATCGTTGCATGAAGTCTAAGACGATGGTCCAGAACTTGGCATTATGAAATACATTATTGCATGAAGTCTGAGGCAATGGATTAGGTTCGCAAATCACTGTGTGAAGTATGATGTGATAAGATAAATTTGGTTTCGAGCATTGCTTCATAAAGTCTGAGGTAA
Source organism: Vicia faba (assembly GCA_948472305.1). Lineage (NCBI taxonomy): Eukaryota > Viridiplantae > Streptophyta > Magnoliopsida > Fabales > Fabaceae > Vicia > Vicia faba. The sequence continues at coordinate 1,428,060,602 of OX451741.1, read as the reverse complement.
TGGTCTGGAATTTGGCATAACAAAATACATTGCTGCATGAAGTCTGGGGCAATGAGTTTGGTTCGCGAATCGCTGCGTGAAGTCTGATGCGATAGGCTGGATTTTGTGGAATAAAGAAATACATCGCTGCATGAAGACTAAGGCAATGGGTCAGGTTCGCAAATCACTACGTGAAGTCTGATGTGATAAGCTAAATTTTGTTTTCGAACATCGATGCATGAAGTCTGAGATGATGGTCTGGAGTTTGGAACATATTGCTGCATGAAGTCTAAGGAAAAGATTTGTGTCGCAGAATAAGAAAACACATCGTTGCATGAAGTCTGAGGCAATGGGTTTAGGCTTTCAAATCACTGCGTGAAGTCTGATGTGATAAGCTAAATTTATTTTGAACATCGTTGCGTGAAGTTTGATACGATGGTCTTGAGTTTTAGAACACATTGTTACATGAAGTCGGAGGCAATGGGTTAGGTTTACAAATCACTACGTGAAGTCTGATGTGATAAGCTAAATCTGGTTTCGAACATTGCTGCCTAAAGTCTGAGACGATGGTATGAGTTTGTGTAATGCATTGCAGCTTAAAGGCAATGTGCTGGTTTGGATAATATATTGCAGTTTAGAGGCAATATGTTGATCTGGAAAGATACATTGCGACTTAGAGGCAATGTGTTGAGCTTTGCAAATACATTGCGGCTTAGAGGCAATGTGTTTGAGTTAGATGATATATTGGGGATTATAGGAAATATACTGAGTTTCGCGAATACATTGCGGCTTAGAGGCAATGTGTTTGCGTTGGACGATACATTGCGGCTTAGAAGCAATATGCTAAGTTTCGTGAATACATTGCAGCTTAGAGGCAATGTGTTTGATTTGGATGATATATTGTGGCTTAAAAGTAATATATTGAGTTTCGTGAATACATTGCGGCTTAGAGGCAATGTGTTTGAGTTGGATGATATATTGCGGCTTAGAAGCAATATATTGAGTTTCGCGAATACACTGCGGCTTAGAGGCAATGTAATGAGTTTTTTCTGAATACGTTACGGCTTAGAGGCAACGTAATGATTTTTTTGCAAATACGTTGCGGCTTAGAGGCAACGTAATGAGTTTTGCGAATACGTTGCGGCTTAGAGGCAACGTACTGAGTTTTGCAAATACATTTGCGGCTTAGAGGAAATGTAATGGGTTTTTGAGAATACGTTGCAGCTTAAGGCAACATACTGAGTTTTGTAAATACATTGCGGCTTAGAGGCAATGTAATGGTTTTTTGTGAATACGTTGTGGCTTAGAGGCAACGTAATGAGTTTTGCGAATACGTTGTAGCTTAGAGGAAACATACTGAGTTTTGCAAATACATTGCGGCTTAGAAATAATGTACTGAGCTTTTGTGAATACGTTGCGGCTTTGAGGAAACATAATAAGTTTTACGAATACGTTACGGCTTAGAGGCAATATACTGAGTTTTGTAAATACATTGCGACTTAGAGGAAATGTAATGGGACTTGTAAGGAACTCATCACTGCGGAAAGACTTAGGTGATAGGCTGAATGTGCCACGACATGAAGACTTAGGTGATAGGTTGAATCGTAGGAGAAGTATTGTGTAGGTTGACCCTTAGATAGTTGTATCGAGGGTGAGATTATTTTTCTATTTACTAGGCGATACATGTGCATGCATGCGTATTGAATATGGTATATATGTGAAATGTATGATGTTTGACATTGACATGGAACCCTGACTATATGTGTATTGTATGTAGGAATGCATGGTGTATGTATGCTTGAGATATGAAAAATGTGTGTATGTATGAAATGTGTGTAAGATGCACATATGCCTTGAAATGTTATGAAGACTATTTATGGCATTCTCTCCTTTAAACCATTGGCTCAGAGTTACCAACTCCTTGCGTTGTATGTTGTGTCGTCGTAGTATTGTTGAACTTGAACACGGTGGGCAATGTTAGCAAAAATTGAGCGTTGATTTTGTATTGCGGGTGTAGACGTAGACGTAGACGTAGGTAATGGCCTATGCGTAGATTTGTATGTTGTAAGCGCAGGCGTAGACATATCTATTGGCATATGTGTGGCCTTTGTGTTGTAAGCGCCGGCGAAAGTGTGGACGTATGTGGATTCATATGTTGTGAGCGCAGGCGTAAGCGTAGACATATGTATAGAATTGGCAGGAGTTCACATGTGTGTGGATGCATGTGAGGACGTAGACTTTGTGTTACAAGCGTAGGCATATGCGCTGACATGGACGTAGACTTTGCGTAGGGACGCGTAGATATATGTATAGACTTTGTATTGCTGAGTGCAAGCATAGGTGCAGACATGTGTATGGACATAGGCGTAGATATGCATAGATACAGGCGTGGAAACGCATATAGATTTTTGTGTTGCAAGACATAGGGGTAGCCATGTGCGTGGACACAGACGTGGATTTTCTTTCGATATTTTTCTAACCCAAAATGTTTTTCGTTGTTTCATCAAATGCTTTTATTTTGTTAATCCCCCGAAATTATTTCAAAACAATATTCACAAGTAATGATCGTAATATCTTGTAAACAAGTCTGAGAAAAGAAAAAACTCAATTTGAAAAATACAAAGAAAGAAACTGTTTTATTGATAGGCCTCTGAATAGGCGAGAATACAAGATGCAATTCCTAAAAAGAGGTAATTACAGAAAGCTTTAAAACTGTAAATGGCAATGAAGAATGATAATTGCTACTGCTGCTCTCCAATATCCTTTTAATGATCTTATCTCCTTTGCTTCTGAGTCCTATGATTCAAATCTATCTCTCCCTTTGTGGTTCATAGTCGTAGTTTTTAGATTGCATTCTTTTTGTTCTTTATTTCTTTTGAATGATCCCTAATTTTTATCTGGATTTCTCTTTAGGGTTTTCAATCCACTGGGATGATTTTTTGGTCTATATGCCCCTAATTTTTTCCTGGATCTCCCTTAGGGTTTTCGATCCACCGGGGCTCTCCTTTTTGCCTAAGTCGCCTATTTAAGTTTCGAGCTTAGCGAGTTTCTTATACATAGTGTTTTTAGACTGCGTCTGAACTTGCCGGGTGTGGTAATTCTTCCCCATCCATTATTGTGGAGACAAGATTACCACCGGGGGATGCTGTTTTGACTACATACGGACCTTCGTGATTGGGGGTCCGTTTACCACGTGAGTCGAGGCGAGGTAGCAGAATCTTCTTGAGTATTAGACCATGTCGTGGTTCAATCTTGTACAGTATACCATTACTCTGGAAGAATTCTGAGGTTAATTTCCTTAGAGTTCGTTTTGTCGATGCTGGAGGCATTTCCTGGATGTCGTGAAACCAAGGCTTGTTATATAGCAAGGCAATGTGTGGGTTCTTCAAAGCGTTTGTTTGTGATGCGCGATTCGTGATTTGACCAAGTTACTTTGAATATAGACGATATAGTTGCCAAGGCGTCTGTCATTCGATCTCCTTTTTGTGGGACATGACTGAAAATGATCTTCGTGAATTTCGTAGTTGGTTTTAAAACATGATCTTCATAAGGAATCAGTTTTGGATGTTTAGTATCTCGTTCACCATTGAATTGGTATATGGCTTGTGAGCATTCTTTGGGGGAGTCAATAATGCCCCTATATCGTGCCCCAGTGTATTTGAAGCTTTGTCGAACGTGGATACCCAACGTGCCCCTGGCTCAGGTTCTTCGTCAGATCTTGGTATTTCGTAGTTGTTTATTTTTATGGCACTGTCTGTATTCGACTTTGGCTTGTTTCCATAGATATGTGCAATAACTTGATCAGCTTCTTTGTGGATCCGCTCTGACATTGCCCCTTAGCTTGGTTTTTTTCGGGTCTTCCCCTATATTAAGATGAATGGTCTTAATAGCCTCTAGATACGATTTCGTATTGTTATCCTTTTTATTTCCCTTTCCATTTTCTCAGAGAGTTCAAGATGTTTATCATCTTCCTCTTTAGCTTGGTTGATAGGTGCATCAAAATTATATCAGATTGCAACAATAGCATTATCGGTGGTTTTGGGCATGAATTTTCACCTTAATCATGTTTTGGTGCAGCTTTAGTATTTGAATATTTGAAAATGCATATGCAGAGAAAGTATTGCCATTTTTTTTAAGTTAAGACATGAATGCAAAAGAAAGACATGGATTTTGATTGAAAATAAAATATCACTTTAATTAATCGTAAATATTGTTTGAAACATAACAGGGAAACCCTTACAAGCAACCCCTATGCCTCGGGCTCGACATAGGTTCTTTGAAAAACAAGAAAAATTAATTAGGAAAGAAAAAGATCTTAATAATTTCCACGGTCGTCCATCTTTTGAGTTTTTCTCCTGGGGCGCATTCTCGGATGACTTCAGTTGCCCCTTTGGTGTTGGATTTGTTGAATATTTTTTCCCCAGGTCTGCCATACACTACTCCATTGTTGACAAAGGTTTCTTGGATTGGAAGAAAATATGCTTCGCCTTTCAGAGCAATTTTATATTTTTCTTCAGGGTATTGTCCGAACTGGACTATCCTCTGGTCCCCTAGCCTTTGTTGATCTCTTTCAAAAGCTCCATTGTGTCCTAACGGGAGTCCGTATTATTGGTTGGAATCTGTAGGGTATGAGATGCCCCTGCTTTTTGAAGCGGTGGGATAAACTCTTCAGTTTCAGCTTCTTGTTGGGCTATGACGGACTTCTGGAGTCCTGCCTCTGACTCTTTCCTCAGTTGGTGACTGCTTGATACACCAATAGTATGGGCTATTTCCTCGAAAGCTACCCTGGGAATTTGGTCTTTTCGATCAGTAATGCTCTTCAAAGCTAGGAGGACTTGACTCAGATCTCCTTTCATTGAAGTGACGTCACCCTTTACTCAATCGAGATCCTCTTTGAACGCAGCCTGAGTTTCCTCAATTTTATCCATTGCATTTTGTTGATAAGCCCTTGTTTGATATGGAAGCCAAGGAGGTGGAGACCTTCTTCTACCAATGGTTCAAATGGAGAGATGTTTTTGAAAAATGATTTTTTACATGATATGCAGGTGTTCGTGAATGCCTGCACGCGAATGAATATGTATGAATATGAAATGGTTACTTGTTTGGAATGTTTTATAACACTGGGTACATGCTTGTCTTTTATTATTTTACTTGGAGACGATATTTAAAATAGATATGCAAATGGTGTATGGAAACAAAACGCCTTTATTGAAAGTAACGTAATTCAGATATTGAAAAATATTACAATCTTAAGCCAAAACTTTATTTGCGTGAAATCATGCAAAAATGAAATAAGTCTTCTAGGCGCGCCTGCAGATATCTGCTCTTGAAACGATCCACTATTGCTGGACAAAACCTGAGAAAGTCTTCAGCACGTTATTTCCATTTTGTGGCCTTAAGTTTCAGACATGTTTGGCGCACTGACGCGGATAAGTTGTTTCCTTCGGTATCCATTTTTTTAAAGACAGATACCGAGATCTCGATTTTTTTTGTACCCCGTGAATAAGACAAAGAAATGGGTGACGAATATATGATGAATGTATGATAAAACATTGAAATATATGAATGCATGGGTGTAAGGTTGAGTGACGAGACTTTTTTTAATAAGTACCCTTATAAGGTAGGTTCCTTAGTCTTGACCTACAGTTGATCTACCCTCCCCAAAAGGTGGCTTTCCTAAGGGTGTCATGAATAACACCAGAGGGGAGAGGCACAAGGGCCTCCCTTAGGTGGAGCCTCTTTACGGACTGAGACTTTCGTCTTAAAGTCGTGAGAGATCTCGTCATGAGATATTTGGGTTAAGGTCGTTATAAAGAGTCATGGGTGTCCTTCTAAAGTCCTACTCGTTAAGAGGATATCTCTTGATAAGTATTCCTTTTTCGGAAGTTCGCCGACTCTAGGAGAATTCGTCAAATAAACTCGCAGGAATGATGTAGCCCCTAAGCTAATAGACGAACCTTCTCTCTAAGGGTTGTTGAAAATATTTTGAGGAATAAAAATATCCCGCCACGCAGTAAGTATATGATGATAAGAAAAATTGATAACAAATAAATAAACGCAATAAAATAGATAAATGAGATAAATAAATAAAATAGAAAACCCCCAAAGTAAAACCTAAAACCTAGGGTTAAGGAGAATCCCCAGCAGAGTCTCCAGCTGTAGCAACTGGTTTTTTAATCAAGATTCGCCACTATTAGTTTTTATCCTAGGGAAGGGAACCTAACAGAAAACCCTAATTCGTAGACAAAGATTCTAGGTTTCGGACTCAATTAGACGAAAGGAATGTGTTAGGCACCTTTCATCCACCTTGTTCACAAGGATATTAAGCTCTAGTTTTAGGTTTAAGATAAACTGGATTTTAAGTTTTAATTAGAAAGACTCGTCACGATTTTAGATTGCGTGCCTACGTATCCTCTTATGAGGAATCGGAGTCCCAATTCGTTGTTCGTATGGGTTGGTGTTTTTTAGGGGTTTGCAAACATATTTTGAATCACTTTGCACTCGGTCGGGAGTAGTGATTGCGGAGATTTTTACTGAGTATGCAGTGAGTCAAAATCAGTTTGAAACCCATTTGCAAAAAAGACTGTTGATTAGCTTAATTTGTTCGCGAAAATAGTTTGAGATTTGTTTGCGTTTTTTATTTGTATTAATTGCGAAAAAATATCGATTAATGCATGATTAGAAGAATTTAATGCAAATAGTATAGAAAATAATATATGCAATTTTTACATGAAAATAATTTATTTGATCATATAGTAATACTTACATATAATAAATAATAATTAATATTTAAAATATGGTAATAAAAATTAATAATTATAATTATAATTATTAATAAAAAGGAACAAATAGTTAATAAAATATAATATAAAAAAATATAATATAAAAAAAAAATAAAAGAATAAAATAATTATTATTTAAGCACCCCTTGGGGGGTGTATTTCTAGTTGACCAGTAAATAAGGGGGGTGCTAATAGAGGCTGGGTTAGGCCCAGAATGGTCCAAGCGGAGAGGGGGTGTAAACTACTTTGGACTTTAGCAAATAGAGGAACATGGGGTGTAAATAACAGTTGGGTTGGGCCCAATGCGTCTAAAGAGGGGGGGGGGAGGTATGTTGATCCCGTGTTTCGCGAGTGCACGCAGCTTAAGATACCCTTGGCCTTATGGCCGTTTGATTAACATTGAGCGGATGATAAGCGAGGGAATATGACAACCCAGATGAGCGCGTTGGATGGGATCCAAACGGATAAGATACTTTGTTTAAACTTTTTGTCCATTTTGTTTTTCAGTTCTTGTATTTTTTCCAGAAAGTTTTAACCTCTCTCTCCCTCGCCAATACCCGGACCCTTCTCTCCTCTTTCTCCAAAACCCTAACTCCCTGGGAACTCCGGCGGCGCTATCACCCACAAACCCAAAATCCAACCCCAACCCAAAGCATCTAAAACAAAAGAAAAGAAAATCTAAGGATTTGTACCCACTCCGCGACCGTCTCGTTCTGGTTTTCTAAGATTTTTAATTCAATGTTGATCCCTTTTCTTCTGTTACAAGTTACGGAGGTGAGTGGAGGATGGCGACGGTGATGAGAATGATGCGGCGGCAGTGATAGAATTAGGGTTCCAGATATTAGAACCCCAATTCTCCTATGTACTTAGCGGCGACTTCAACAGCACCTACGTGTTCTTCAAGTTCTTCATGATGTTTCACAGTAACTGATCCCCTTGTATTCGTATCTTCTTCTTCTTCCTTTTACTGTCTGCAAAAAATCCCCCCTCCCTGTTTCTGTGCTTTTTTCTGTATTTATAAGTTTGTTTTCTTTTAGGGATTTTTAAGAGTTTGTTGTTACAATTAGCAGAGATTTAGGAGGAATTTGTAGAAATTAGGGATTCTCCCTTTACTCTAATTGATTTGTTATACTTTGTAATGAGATTTAATTTTTTATTGAGATTTTAACTCTGAAAGTAATTGTTGTGGATTTGTTTTGAGTTTTGTGTTATCCTTAGATTTGAACAGTAATAAGAACTAATTTAATTTGTTTTATTTAGATCTGATTTAGTTTTGATTAAAACAGTAATTGTTTGATGCATTGAAGACGAGTGTATTTCCTGGGTAATTGGTACAGTTGGTGTTAGTGCATTGGGCCATCACTTGGTTTCCTGATTTGCAGTCCAGCTTGCGTAATCGAAGATGGGCTCCTCTTATTTAATTAAGATCCAATAGTTCTCTTTTCCACCACAATAAAACTTTAATAAATAAATTATAAAAGTAACATTTAACAAAATATTGTTGTAATAAGAAGTTTATCAGCAATAAAACAATATATTACATTTTCTCCTAAAAATTATTTACTATCTCTTTTATAATAACAAAAGGTTTTAACAATAATATCCCTTTTTTTTAAAAAAATCAGCAATAATATAAGACCACAAATGCATTAGTTTTATTAAAACCTTAATAGGCCTATAAATTGATAATATACCTCCTATTTTACTAACAACAACTTAACCTTAAGTGGACTTAATAATTTAATAACTTAATAATTATTTCTGAAATATATTTCCATATTCGAATCGCATGGGCCATTGGCCAACATGCTTCGTAAATGGTCCTACGAATAAACGGGTCTTTCTGATATAGAAAAACTCATTTTCCTGAATTAAAAAACACCCCCTGGTTGACTTAAATTTTAAGAATGGGCCATCAGATATTGTTGTACCATCCTTAATTGAATGTATCTTTATTATTTTAATCTTGAAAAATCAAAACATCGAGGTAGGACAAATTTGGGGTACGACAACTAGTTGTTCGTGTTTGCTAGATAAATAACCAACCTGATTGTTTCGATCCTAGTAACATGTGAAAAATCTTCGTCAAGGTCGATTCCTTCTTTCTGAAGAAATCCTTTAGCTAAAAGTCTTGCCTTATGTCTGGTTACTTCTCCTTTGGGATTCAAATTCACCTTGTATAGCCACTTCACATTGATTGCCTTCTTGCCTTATGGAAATTTAACTAGTGACCAAGTGTTGTTAACTTCGATGGACTTTAGTTCCTCATTCATCGCTTGCATTCACTTTGAGTCCTTCAATGCCTTAGTTACATTCATTAGATTAGTATTTTCATATAAAGAATAATGTACCAACTCTCCTTCATCATCGACCACATCATCCGATGTAATCACACATTTCTACAATCTTGCAGGCATGTTTCTTGATTTTAAGGTCTACTTGTGCTTGCATGATATCTATGACTTCTTCTTGTCAAAATTCTTTGCTAGCTTCACTAGCTGGTTCATCACATAGGAATGTCACTTAATCCTTTTTGACATTTTCTGTCTAGTCCCATTCCTTTAGCTGATTTATGATCATATCTCTTCTAATCACAACTTCCTTATTAACTGGGTCGAACAGTTTATATCCACCAGTTGAATGATATCCTATTAGGATCATTTGAGTCGACTTGTCAACAAGTTTCCTTCTCAAATGATCAGGCACGTGTCTATGTGCTATAAATCTAAACAGCTTCATATGACTTAACTTAGGCTTGACACTAGACTAACATTCTTCCGGTGTGACTCATTCTAGCTTCTTAGTCGGACATTTGTTTAGGATGTAAGTTTCTCTCGACATAGCCTCATCCCGTAACTCATTAGGTAAATGCTTACCTTTCAACATACTTCTCACCATATTCATGATGCTTTTATTCTTCCTCTTTGCAATTCCATTTTATTGTGTAGTTTAAGGTGGAACCACCTCATGCATAATCCATTCTTTCTCGCATAATGCATCAAAATGTTTTGACACATATTCTCCACCACCATGAGTTCTCATATTTTTGAGCTTTACACAACCTTGTATCTCCACCATAGCCTTAAACTTAGTGAATACCTCGATCACATCACTTTTCTTCTTTATCAGGTAAGTCCATAGTTTTCGACTGAAATCATCTATGATTGTGACAAAGTATCTATTACCTCCAATCAGATCCATCTGTAAAGGACCACACACATCAAAATATATCACATCAAGAATTGCCTTCGACTTGCTTCCTGCATTCTTGCTGAAGCTATTCTTGTGTTGTTTTTCTTGCAAATATTCTTGAAACACTTCATTTGGAATGTCGATTTTTGCTAAACCTGGAACCATGTTTCTTCTCTTCAGATCTTTGATTTCTTGGATGTTGAGATGGTCAAGTCTGTAGTTCCATATCCATTCATCTCTACTAATTGTAGTTTTCGGACACTTGTGTTATATCACATTAAGTTCAATCTCGAAGGTTCTGTTCTGAGACATAGGTGCCTTCATTATTAATTTACCACCTGATTCGAGAACTCTCATCATCTTATCCTCGATTAACACTTTGTAGTTCTTCTCAATTAGTTACCCTATGCTAAGAAAATTACTTTTCATGTCTGGTATGTACAATATATTGGAAATTACTGACCTTTTACTATCTTTACTCATGATCAGAACATCACCAATACCTTCAGCTACTAGAGTATTGTCATTTGGGAATTTATCCTTTTTCTTCATCGAGGGACTCATTTTGATAAACCAATATTTCCTTCCAATCATGTGTGATGAGCACCTTGAGTCCAAGTACCACTAGTCCTTGAATCTTTCTTCATCTCTCGTTGTGACCATCAACAACATCTCCTCTTCTTAGTGTTTTGTAAGTCTTTCATTAATTTCTTGATTTCTTTTGTTTTAGAACAATCGCTAGAGTAGTGACCATACTTATGAAAATTGTAACATTGAATGTGACTCATGTTGGGTCTTCTTCCACCATCTTTTCCTCTACCTGCAACATCACCTATGTGGTTGCCCTGGTTCGAGGGTCTTCTCTAGTTCAACCAGTTTCCTTCTTGTTGGTTACATCTAACATTTGAATTGTTGTAACCTGCTATTCCTTTATTTCCATTCCATCTTACTTTATATTTATTTTCTTTTTATAATTGCGCCTACAAAGCTACATCACTTTTTTCCTTTCTTGTAGATCTTTCAGCCATCCTTTATTTATGAGATTCAATTGTCCCTTGAAGCTATTCCTTTTTTATGCTTGACAAATCTTTCGATTCTTCTATGGCTACAACTACATGATAGAATTTTAGAGCTTACGACCTCAAGATCTTTGCAAAAAATGATCTTGATGTCAACACTTCTCCATACATCTTGATTTGATTCATCTGTTTCATAAGCCTAGTGAAGAAACCAGCCATGCAGTTTCTTCCATCTGAAGTAACTCATAGGTTCTTTTGTTAGTTTGTACTCACCTCTTTCACCTTATCTGCACCTCTAAGTTATTTTTCTAGGATGTCTCATGCTTCCTTCGCCGAGTCTACATCACCAAATTTATCAAAGTTGTCTGGATCAACAAATTGATAAACTATAAAGATAACTTTATAATCTTTCTTCCTCAAATATTTGTGTGAAACCTTTTGTTCATTTGTAGCATTCTCGTCAATTGGTATTACTCCATTCTTCATAAGATCCCAAAGATCTTAATAGTAGAAGACAACCTTCATCTTCTTTCACCAATTATCATAATCCTAATCTTTTAGAATTGGAATATTTGCAGGGAAGTGCCCGTTCGGATGAAAATTTATTGGGCTATACTTCTCAAGAATCGCAGTCAGTGCTCTAGATACCAAATGCTGGAATTAACCCCAATCTTGGAGATAATATGAATCAATATTGATGAACAAGAACCAATTTTTCTGATTGATCACTCCTTTTGTTCTTCACTTTTTAATCGAGTGAATCAACCATACGTTAGTTCTAAGATGATTTCGGTACATAGAGATTTGAGAAGAAAAGGGAAGACGAGAAATTAGGGTTTGGGAGATGGAGAAGGGAAGAAGAAGTTGTTAAATGTGCGGAGTAACTCTCAGCTTTCTATTTTGAAAACTACAATTTCAATTTCTTTTATTTTACAATGATAGGATACCTCCTTATTTATACGTGAGTTTTCTTGTTCATCAAACAAACTCTAAGTAACTACCTAACTCAGCCAATTCACAAAACATAACTGCTAAGTCTAACTCCTTCAAGATACTCTCCTTCAACATACTCTCCTTCGACATCTTATATATTTCGACAACTACTTATTATATTCGACTCTCTATCGAATATAGTTAATACAAACTTTGTCGAATACAACTTGGACACAAAGAATTACACATTTAACAATAATATTACTTCAACCGTCCGCTTGCAACCTAGCAGCGCCTACTAATAGCAAGGTCTCTCACCTCACGTGAGTTGGTCCCTTGAACAATCTAAAAAATCACCACACAAGACTACTCGCCGTCGTGAGTTAGCCCTCATCTCCTTCGTGCTATATACCTATTAGAGTCTCTAAGTCTCGTTGTCTTTGTAGGAGAAACATGCACACACTTGTATTATTTTTGGAAAATACAATATAAAATCAAGACATCAAATTAATTAATGGAAATTTAATATTAACCAATTTCAGTATTATAAAATTGTCAATATTATTTTTCTAAATTATCAATATTTTTTCTCTTTTAAATGATTATATTAATTCTTTATTTAAATAATACATTTTCTCCTTACCTACTTAATCTAAATCCAAGATTGTCATAATGTGGACTTTGGACACAACTGTAACCCTATTTCTTATGTGGAATCATCTACTTAATCTAAATCCAATGTGGCATCATATTCGAATTTTGGATATTTATTATCACTTTGTTTTAATTCTTCACACCAAATCCTTACATTTATCCAATTCAATACCACAATTTTAAAGATATATATATATATATATATATATATATATATATATATATATATATATATATATATATATATATATATATATATATATATATATATATATATATATATAAATAAATAAAAAATTTAATAATATTAGATATATATAAGAACTTTTTTAATTAAATAGATTTATTAAATTACATCTATCATGATTTATAACATATTTTTTTATTACATTATTATTATTATTATTATTATTATTATTATTATTATTATTACTATTATTGTTATTATTATTATTTTAATAATGATAATATAAAAAATCTATACAATAAGATCCATGGAATATCATAAATTATATTAACACAATTAACTATATAATAATAATAATAATAATAATAATAATAATAATAATAATAATAATTTTATATTTTATATTTTATACAATTCTATATTTAGCTTCCAATTTCGAATTTTTTTTTTGGAAAAACCATGTATTAAAAAAAATTCGCAAATAACCATGTTTCGGAAAAAATTACGCAAATAACCATGTTTCAGAAAACTCCCCAAGGGAGGAGCCATCTCACTTGGCGCCTACACCTAATTTTTAAGTGGAGGCGCCATCTCACTTGGCGCCTAGGTGTTAAGGGCTTGCCCTAAGCCAAGTGAGATGGCGTCTTAGTGCAATTGGAAGGAAAATTTTCGCGTTTTTTTTTTCAATGCGGTGCGTTACGTATTCGATATAGGATCAACAAAATTGAATTTTTATTTACAAAATATGATTACACAAATAACTATTACATAAAAAAACAGATTAATCAGTGGTCTCCCGAAACCCGGTAATGACCCCCGGTTCCGCATCCCCGTCCTCGCCTTTCCCGTGCTGGGTTTCGTCGCATTTTCTGTTGTGGAAGGGTCGATGGCCCAGCGAAGTCAATGTGTTCCGGATCCATGAAATCAGTCAAATCTCCATATCTAGAAGATCCGCTTTGGTACATTCGGTTACCCATACCCTTAAAGTTTGGTCGTGTTGGTGGTGGGTGGGGTTCCATGGTTGGTCTGTAGCACTGGTCGTCTGAGTACGGGGGGTAGAAAGGAAATGGATCTTGGGGTGTTTGGTATTGAGGATGTTGGGTGGTTTGGTGATGTTGTGGTTGATGGTAAGTTGGGTCGGTTGGTTCATAATCTTCGGACAATCCCAGATCAGGGCTAAGTTTGGATGTTGAGGGGCCCATATTGGGATATGCAGAAGACTGAAATTGTGTGTGTGGTAGGCGGGTGTGTTGGTATTGTAATTGAAATTGTGGTTGGGTGTGAGGCATATGGGGGTATAGGTACTGAGGTGGTGATTGTGGTTAGTTGTGGGGCATGTGGGTGTAATTGTATTGTGGTGGTGACTGTGGTTGGGTGTTTGTGGTTCTGTTTCGTCGGGGGGGTTGGTGGGAGGTTGATGTGTGTTGGGTTTGTTGTTGTGGAAATGAGGGTTGTGCCCATTGTGTTCGTAGGTCAACCAAATACCTTGGATGAGACACGTGCATTTTAGGGGTACTAACTGATATGTATCAAGATAAATACTGATCTGTGTGTTGCATATTACCATGGTTGAGGAAAATTGGGAATTGTAAGACATGTCGGTGACGCCTCTGCCACATCTTACACCATTCTGGAGAAAAGTCTTTCCAGTTGGTAAGACCCCATTGGGCGTCGACCCTTTTGAGATGCCACGGGGACAAACAAGTCGGATCGCTGGGTATCTCTTGATACATTCCAAACTGCATCTTTACACGATCGTTATGGTGCATCTCCATAAAATTGAACCGTATGATTGCAGTATTTGTGCTCCAAATTACTATATCCTCGAGGTTTGGTTCATGGCCCAAACCCAAATATGGTCTCCAGACAAACTGCAGATAAAATTAAATCAGGTTAATGAAAACATAATATATAAATAATTTAAAAGTAGAAAAGTTGAAAGGTGCGATGTACATCATCCGGGCCAAGGTGATCCAATAGATTGCGGTATAGTGCGACATTGAATCTTGGATTCTTTTCGTAATTCATACCCCTCACGCAATACCTAAAGGAAATGAAAAATATTTTATTTTGATCATATATTTGGTGAAGAGATGAATAGTAATAAATGATATAACTTGATGACTTACTTTGTTGCGTATGGGAAAACGAATGTGTTGTTGTTGACGGGGTTTAGGGACTCCATCCTCCACCAACCCCAGGCTTGAAGTAAAAAAGTGCAAACATAAATGTACATTTTTCCTTGATTGCATTTTTACACAAGAAACTGTATAGATGGGCTAAAATAGCAGAACCCCAACTATACTTTCTAGTTTTTTCGAAGTCTCTAAGTAAATTTAAATACATAAGATTTACACTATTTCCCGTACTTTCGGGAAATAAAAAGGTTCCAAATAGTATCATTATATAAGTTCTAGCTTTTATTACCTTAGCTAGCTCGGAGGAATTTTCGTTCAATTCCAGAGTCGCATAATGATTTTTTAGCTCAGCTAGTAGTATACCCTAACCTCTCGCACCACCACCTTCAACCATATCCCTGCCCAACAATTCTTCACACAGAGAATTGGGTTGTTGAACCGACCCGTTAACCGCCTTACCATTGACAGGGTGACCCAATAACATGTACACGTCCTCTAGTGTGATAGTACATTCACCTATTGGTAGATGAAATGTATGGGTCTCTGGTCTCCACCTTTCCAACATTGCAAGTATGAACTTTGAATCAATTGTGCAGTTGGAGATCTTTATAACGTTTCTGAAATCTGCGTAATCGAGATATGGTACGATCAACGAGTCGGGAGCAAGGTAGTTGTATGACCGGATTCTGAATCTTTTAGTATCATAAGTTAATAATGTAAAAGGTGTAAGAGTAGGTAAGTAAGATGAACAAAGCATTACTAGAATTATGAAAAAAGTATAAGTATAAAAGAAACTTACAAATGCTGCAATGTTGTCCCTTGTGCCTCTGTGAGAATCGCCCATTATGAGAAGAGCCATTGTTGAAAATTCCTGAGATTACGAAAGAGTTTGAAATTGTAAGAGATTATGAAAGAGTTTGTAGCAGAGAGTGAGACGATTGTGGATGCGAGAGAAGTATGTAATGCTCTGTATTTATAGGCAAAAAAATTTCATAGAGTAAGTGAGGTGGTAGGTGGGTGCATACATCCATGATAAGTGGCAGCCTTTGAGAAGGCATCTCTGCATGCATGCAACACGATTGGACATGAAGGGAGGAGCCATTGGACTTGGCGAAAGAGTACAAAAATGAAAGGTGTCTCCATCCCTGTTGGAAAATAAGAGGTGGCATAGGTTGTAGTGTAGGCGCGGGCTAGGTGACAGCCTTGGAGAAGGCATCTCTGAATGCATGTAACACTATTGGACGTGATGGGAGGCGCCTTAGAGGTTGCAGTGTAGGTGCAGTGTAGGCGCAGGCTAGGTGACAGCCTTGGAGAAGGCATCTCTGAATGCATGTTGGTTAATTCAAATTCAGTACAACCTATTTAATCTTACATTTATCAAAACACTCATACACTTAATCTTTCAAACACTAGAACATTCAAAAATTCCAGTAATTAACTCATAAACTTCAAACCTTCGAACCTTCAAACCTTGAAACAGTCATACATAATGGCCTCTGCACCCCAATATGTGATCAGTGCATATTTCAACGGTGAGACATACATTTGTCCCACCTCTGGGTTTTTGTTTAGAGACACTGAGAACATTCGATTTTGTTTAAACAGGAAAGCCAATTTCTTGTACTTCAAAAAATGATTGGAGGCCAAACTTAGACGAGGCCCCGTGACACAAATATTTTATCAGAATCTGGTTTTTTTTGGTAACAACCAAATAATATTTTATAAGATTGAGGTTCAAGATGACGAGGACCTTTAGAATATGTTTTCCAGTCATGAGTATTCTGGGTACGACTCTATTGAGTTGTACATTATGCTGCGAGAGCCTCACCTGTCACAAGTGGTTGATCCTTTGGAGACCGAACAAGCAGAAGTAGATGTCGTTGATGAAGAAGAAGAAGATGACGAGTTGGAGTTTGACGAAATGGTCAATGATGATTCCGAAGACGATGGGATACCTGATATTCCTGCAAACGAGATCTACACACCATCTCCGCACATGAAAAACTTCAACATGGGGGGAGATGAAACGTCTTCTGATTTATTTTTCAATCTATATATGTAGTCAGATGAAAACTTAAAAGAGAAAGACAAATTTCATAACAGAGAAGAATGTATCTGAGCCATCAAAAGATTTCACATGCTCAACTCGGTTGATTTTAAGGTGGACCGTGTAAATCCAGAAAGATACAAGATCAAGTGGGTCCGCCCTGATTATATGTTCAAGCTCACTGCATCATACAGATTAAGAGGTGATTGTTGGGTCATAGGTTCCATGTCTATCCACACTTGTGTCAGTTCTACTCAATCACAAGATCATCGAAAACTTAATTATGATCTCATTTGTCAAGAAATCCTACCACTCATGAATTTTTTTTATTAATAACCATGTATTAAAAAAATATTTCGCAAATAACCGGGTTTCGGAAAAAATTACGCAAATAACCATGTTTCAGATGGCTCCACAAAGGAGGAGCCATCTCAATTGGCGCATGCACCTAGGGTTTTGCCCTAGGCGCCATCTCACTTGGCGCCTCCCTTGTCTTTTAGCCAAGTGAGATGGCGCATGCTCCTTAAAAATGAGAGGAGGCGCCATCTCACTTGGCGCCTAGGGCAAAACTAGGGCAAAATGTTGTTTTATAAATAATTCGTCCGTTTCTTTGAAATTTCTCACACTTTCTCGCACTGTATTTTTATTTTGTACTCTGTTATTTGCGTAATGACATCGCCTATGATTTTTAGCAGAGATGGTTACGTTATATTCTCCGCCATGAAACCTGCGATGAAAATGAAATTCTGGCACATTCACTCCATGGAGACTCTGAAGCGGGAGTTGATGCGATGGCTAAATGGAGACATCGCGGAGGGGGAAAAAATTCGAAGGATCCAGCGAAAACGAACAACAACCTCGCATGCGACAGGAAGACCTAATGTGTGGTTGGAGGAAGTCAAAACAGACAGTGATGTAATGCTGATGATGCATGGGTCAGATGAAATTGTGTTAACAGTTGTAATTTCCTAGATTGAATATCGTTAATCATTGTTGTACGCGAAAACCCTAATGTAATTTCCTATATTGAATTTCTTAAATTGTGTTAACAGTTTTATTAACGGAAAACCCTAATGTTTACAACACAAATATTGAAAAGATTTATTATATTACAATATTTATGTGGTCGAGCCAGACGCCCGATTCGGACAGTTTTTGCGATTGTGTCCGACCTGACGGCATAAACCACACTTTCTTTCCAACCTGTCAAGATCGTCCATTTCTGTTGTGATGCGCCTGCTTTTGAGACGACCCTTCTTGTTCCTTCGCATTTTGTCATTGTGCCAAACTATATCGCCGTTGTATTCAGGCCAATAGTCCGGTTTTACCACCAAAGGAAAGTTGTTGTTGTAAACAGTGAGCAACGTTTCAGATTTATAAACGTTTGAGAGCAGTTGAAGCGCGTCTTGATGGGTATGAGCACAAGCGGCAATGACATGAGAGCAAGGCATACGAAATGCTTGAAACCTGCCACAATCGCACCATTGAGAAGGTAAAATGACCCTGTATTCTTGTCTTGCCAGGCCTTCATTGTGGTCGATTGTCTCTTTCACAATGAAGTTGTGGCTGTGTCAGTCAAACCGTGTAACCATGTGAGTGTTGGCTTTAGCACTTTCAGCCTTAATGTATTTCATACAGCTTTCACTCCATAGTTGTCCTGATTGCAAGACCGCATACCATATTTCACCTCTTTTGGCAAATAACGCAGCCATCCTAAAATACGTGGATTTTACCAAGGCAGTGATTGGGAGGTTTCGTATGCCCTTGAATACCCCATTCATTGATTCAATAAGATTTGTTGTCATATGCCCCCATCTTTGGCCATTGTCGTATGACCTAGTCCACTTTTCGACCGGTATATTGTCGATCCACGTACCGGCTTCTGGATTAGACAAACGGATCTCGTTGCGGTAATATTTGAATGTGGGTTGTGTCAATGCGTATCCCGCATTCATCACCGCTTTCCTCAATGTTTTGTCCTTGACCTCCCTCGAGAAATTCTGGACGATATGCCTGACGCAATAGACATGCGTAGAAGGAGGGTCATGCCAACCATTTGCTGGATTATTATAGGCACTTTCAATGGAGGCATGTCTGTCCGAGATCAAACAGAGATCTGGTTGAGGAGCCACGTGTGTACGAAGATTTTTCAGGAAAAAGCTCCAAGCACCACCGGTCTCTCCCTCGACAAGGGCAAACGCAACGGGGAAAATGTTATTGTTGCCATCTTGTGCAACTGCCATCAATAGCGTGCCTTTGTACTTCCCATACAACCAAGTCCCGTCAATTTGTAGAATTGGTTTGCATGATGCAAACCCTGTGATGCATGGTTGAAATGCCCAAAACACGCGACTGAATATTCTGTTGCCATGCAGTAGACTACCATCTTGGGCGTACGCTGGCAATGTTTCCAGAACATAAACACTACCTGGAGAATATGTCTTGAGTGCATTTAGGTAGAGGGGAAGTTCTCGGTATGACTCCTCCCAGTTTCCGTACACCCTTTCAATCGCCTTAGTCTTTTCTAACCACGCCTTATGGTAAGACGGAGTGTAGTTAAAAACCATGGTGATGTGGGAGATGATTGTTTTCACCTTCAAAGAAGGGTCGTTGCTGACCAGGGGTAGGATTTCTTGACAGATTAGATCATGGTTGAGTTTTTGGTGGTCTTGTGATTGAGTGGAACTTACAAAAGTATGGGTAGTCATGGAACCTATGACCCAGCAGTCACCCCTTAATCTGTATGATGCGGTCAGCTTGAACATACAGTCAGGGTGGACACACTTGATCTTGTACCTTTCCGGGTTTACACGATCCACCTTAAAATCAACCGAGTTGAGCATGTGAAATTTTTTGATGGCCCTGATGCATTCCTCTCTGTTACGAAACTTGTCCTTCTCTTTTAAATTTTCATCCGACTGCATATACGGTTGGAAAAACAAGTCAGTAGAAGGTTCATCTCTGCCCATGTTGAAGTTTGTCATGTGCGGAGGTGGTGCAATAATGAAACCCCCCAAGGCTGCCAATAATATTACATGCAATAATGAAACCCCATAGGCTGCCACCTATCCTGGCCCTATTCTGCACACATACATGTTTTGTGTAAGACTCCACCCATCAACTCCAATGGCCTTGCATGCAATAAAGAAAGGAATCCCAAAGGCTGTCACGTAGCCTGAGCCTATGCTGTAAGAAGTGACACCTCTTATTCGCCAAATGGGGTGGCGACACCATTCATTTTTGTACTCTTTCGCCAAGTGAGATGGCGCCTCCCTTACTGTCCAATCGTGATACATGCATGGGCTTATGAAACCCCATAGCCTACCACCTATCCTGGCCCTATTCTGCACACATACATGTTTTGTGTAAGACTCCACCCATCAACTCCAATGGCCTTGCATGCAACAAAGAAAGGAATCCCAAAGGCTGTCACGTAGCATGAGCCTATGCTGTAACAAATGACACCTCTTATTCGCCAAATGGAGTGGCGACACCATTCATTTTTGTACTCTTTCGCCAAGTGAGATGGCGCCTCCCTTACTGTCCAATCGTGATACATGCATGGGCTTATGAAACCCCATAGCCTGCCACCTATCCTGGCCCTATTCTACACACATAAATGTTTTGTGTAAGACTCCACCCATCAACTCCAATGGCCTTGCATGCAACAAAAAAAGGAATCCCAAAGGCTGTCACGTAGCCTGAGCCTATGATGTAACAAATGACACCTCTTATTCGCCAAATGGGGTGGCGACACCATTCATTTTTGTACTCTTTCGCCAAGTGAGATGGCGCCTCCCTTACTGTCCAATCGTGATACATGCATGGGCTTATGAAACCCCATAGCCTGCCACCTATCCTGGCCCTATTCTGTACACATAAATGTTTTGTGTAAGACTCCACCCATCAACTCCAATGGCCTTGCATGCAACAAAGAAAGGAATCCCAAAGGCTGTCACGTAGCCTGAGCCTATGCTGTAATAAATGACACCTCTTATTCGCCAAATGGGGTGGCGACACCATTCATTTTTGTACTCTTTCGCCAAGTGAGATGGCGCCTCCCTTACTGTCCAATCGTGATACATGCATGGGCTTATGAAACCCCATAGCCTGCCACCTATCCTGGCCCTATTCTGCACACATAAATGTTTTGTGTAAGACTCCACCCATCAACTCCAATGGCCTTGCATGCAACAAAGAAAGGAATCCCAAAGGCTGTCACGTAGCCTGAGCCTATGCTGTAACAAATGACACCTCTTATTCGCCAAATGGGGTGGCGACACCATTCATTTTTATACTCTTTCGCCAAGTGAGATGGCGCCTCCCTTACTGTCCAATCGTGATACATGCATGGGCTGCCACCTAGCCTGCAAGAGTGACACCTTACATTTTTTGTAAATGCATGCATGCATATGTGTAGCACCCTAAGCATGCAAATGTGACACTTCGCAGGCATGCAAGCACAAGCAACCACTACATAAAACTTATTTGCCTATAAATACATACCTTATGAAACATCTCTCACACCCAGACAACTCTCACTCTCTGCTACGAAATATTTCTTAAGTCTATCATACTCTTTATTTCTTCCTAAGTCTTTCATACTCTCAAGCATTCTGAACAATGGCTCTTCTAACAATGGGCGATACTCACAGAGGCACAAGGGAAAACATTGCTGCATTTGTAAGTCTCTTCTTTGGTTATACATTTTTCATACTTCAAATAACGTGTTGTTCATCTTAATTAATCTTACACTTGTTTAATTATGATCTCAGGATACAAAAAGATTCAGAATCCGTTCGCACAACTACCTGGCTCCCGACCCATTTATCGTCCCTTATCTGGAATATGCAGGTTTTGGACATGTGATAAAGATCTCCAACTGCACCATTGACTCAAAATTCATTCTTGCAATGTTGGAAAGGTGGAGACCGGAGACCCATACATTTCACCTACCAATAGGTGAATGTACCATCACTCTCGAGGATGTGTACATGCTACTGGGCCTCCCTATCGACGGTAAGGCGGTGAACGGGTCGGTTCAACAACCCAACTCACAGTGTGAAGAACTGTTGGGTAGGGATATGGTAGAAGGTGGTGGAGCAAGAGGGCAGGGAATACTACTCACTGACCTGAAACGTCATTATGCAAGTATGGAATTAAATGAAAATTCCTCAGAGAATGACCGAGTAGTAAAAGCCAGAACGTATCTTATGATACTTTTTGGTACATTTTTATTTCCCGAAAGTACGGGAAATAGTGTAAATTTCATGTACTTACATTTACTAACAAATTTTGAAAAAACTAGAAAATATAGTTGGGGTTCTGCAGTATTAGCCCACCTGTACAGTTCCTTGTGCAAAAACGCAGTCAAGGAAAAATGTACATTTTATGGGTGCGTATTTTTACTACAAGCCTGGGGTTGGTGGAGGATGGAGTCCTTAAACCCCATCAACAACAACACTTTTGGTTTCCCGTACGCAACAAAGTAAGTCATTAAGTTATAGCATTTATAACTATTCTGCTCTTTCCAAAATATATGCTAAAAATAACATGTTTCTCATTTCCTTTAGGTACTGCGTGAGGGGTATGGATTACGGCAAGAATCCAAGATTCAATGTCGCACTCTACTAGAATCTGTTGGATCACTTAGGCCCAGATGACGTACGTCGTAGCTTTTAACTTTTGTTCATTTTAATTATTTATACATTACTTTTGCGCTAACCTGATTTAAATTTTATCGCAGTTCGTCTGGAGACCATATTTGGGTTTGGGCCATGCTCCAAACCCAGAGGATGCAGCAACTTGGACTGTAAAGACTGCACTCATTCGGTTCAACATTGTGGAGATGCACCACAGCGACCGTGTGAAGATGCAGTTCGGAATGCATCAAGAGATACCAAGTGATCCAACAGATTTGTCCCCCTGGCATCTAAAAAGGGTCGATGCCCAGTGGGGTCTTACCAACTGGAAAGACTTTGCTCCGGAACGGTGTAAAATGTGGCAAAGGCGTCACCACTACATCTTGCAATCCCTGGTTTTCCTTACTCAAGGTAACATGCGACACACTGATCAATATATGTCGTGGTACAGGTCGATTAGTAACCCAGAAATGCACGTGTCTCATCCGAGGTACTTGGTTGACCCACACACACAATGGGCACAACCCTCGATTCCCCATCAACAAACCCAAAATCCATCAACCTCAAACCAACCCCCAAGAAGAAACAGACCAACAAACACACAACCACATTCCCCACCACAACACAACTACAATCAAATGTCGTACTACCAACCACAATCACCACCAAACTACCAATACCCGGATATGCCTCAAACCCAACCACAATACCAACCCCAATACCAGCACACCCACATACCCCAGACACAATTTCAGTCTTCCACATATCCCAATATGGCACCCTCAACATCCAGCCTTAGCCCTGATATGGGAATGTCAGAAGATTATGACCAAGCCGACCAAACCTACCATCAACCACCATATCACCAAACAACCCAACATCCACAATACCAAACACCCCAAGATCCATTTCCTTTCTACCCCCATACTCAGACGACCAATGCTACCGACCAACCATGGAACCCCACCCACCGCCAACACGACCAAACTTTGAGGGTATGGGTAACCGACTGTACCAGAGTGGATCTTCGAGATATGGAGATCTTACTGATTTTATGGATTCGGATCGCATTGACTTCTCTGGGCCATCGACCTTGCCGCAGCAGGAAACGCGACAACACCCAGCAAGAGAAAGGCGAGGACGGGGATGCGGAACCGGGGGTCATTACCGGGTTCCGGGAGATCACTGATGTATCTTTTTTTTTCCTAGTATTTTTTGTATCCATTTTTTTTACTGTTCTTTTAATGTAAAACAGTTGAATGTAATTATTTTTTTTTAAATAAAAAATCCATTTTGTTGATCTCTGTCCAATAGGCAACGCACAGGAAAGAAAATAAAAAAAAAATTTGCCCTAAATTTGTACATAGGCGCCATCTCACTTGGCTTAGGGCATGCCCTAAGCACTTAGGCGCCAAGTGAGATGGCGCCTCCCTTAAAAAAGGAGGTGCATGCGCCAATTGAGATGGCTCCTCCTTTGTGGAGCCATCTCAAACATGATTATTTGCGTAATTTTTTCCGAAACCCGGTTATTTACGAAATATTTTTTTAATACATGGTTATTAATAAAAAAAATTCACCACTCGTCAGCAACGATCCATCATTGAAGGTGAAAACCATAATCTCCCACATCACTACGGTATTTAACTAAACTTCGTCTTACCAAAAGGCGTGGTTAGCAAAGACTAAGGTGATTGAAAAGGTATATGGAAACTGGGAGGAGTCATACCAATAACTTTCTCGCTACTTGAATGCACTCCAGACTTATTCTCTGGGTACTTTTTACATTCTGGAAACAGTGCCAGCATACGCTCCGGATGGTGCTCAACTCAACAGAAATGGAATATTCAGTCGAGTGTTTTTGGCTTTTCAACCTTGCATCACAGGGTTTGCATCATGCAAACTAGTTATACAAATTGATGGGACTTGGTTGTATGGGAAATACAAAGGCAGGTTACTGATGGCAGTTGCACAAGATGGCAACTACAACATTTCCCGATTGTCTTTGCCCTAGTCCAGGGGGAGACTGGTGGTGCTTGGAGCTTTTTTCTCAAAAATCTGCGAACATACGTGGCTCCTCAACCAGATCTCTGTTTGATCTCTGATAGACATGCATCCATTGAAAGTGCATACAATAATCCTGCAAACGGTTGGCATGACCCTCCTTCTACGCATGTCTATTGCGTTAGAAATATTGTCCAAAATTTCACGAGGGAGATCAAAGACAAAACACTTAGGAAAGCGGTTATGAATGCGGGATATGCATTGACATAACCTACGTTCAAATATTATCGCAACGAGATCCGTTTGTCAAATCCGGAAGCCGGTAGGTGGATCGATAATATTCTGGTAGAAAAATGGACTAGGTCATACGACAATGGACAGAGATGGGGCCACATGACAACAAATCTAATTGAATTGATGAATGGGGTATTCAAAGGCATACGAAACTTCCTGGTCACTGCTTTGGTTAAATCAACATATTTTAGGATGGCTTCGTTGTTTGCCAAAAGAGGTGAAATATGAAATGCGGTGTTGCAATCTGGACAACTATGGAGTGAAAGTTGCATGAAATACATTAAGGTAGAAAGTGCCAAAGCCAACACCTATATGGTTATACGGTTTGACCGACACAGCCACAACTTCATTGTCAAAGAGATAATCGACCACAATGAGGGCCTGCCAAGACAAGAATATAGGGTTGTACTACCTTCTCGTTGCAATTGTGGAAAGTTTCAAGCCTTTCGTATGCCTTGCTCTCATGTCATTTCCGCGTGTGCCTATACTCATCAAGACGCGTTACAACTTCTGTCACACATTTACAAATCTGAAACGTTGCTCAACGTTTACAACAACAGCTTCCCTTTGGTAGCAAAACCAGATTATTGGCCTGTATACGATGGCGAAATAGTATGGCACGATGACTAAATGCGAAGGAATAAAAAGGGTCGTCCCAAAAGTAAGCGCATCACAACCAAAATGGACTCCCTTGACAAGTTGGAAAGAAAGTGTGGTTTATGTCGTCAGGTCGGACACAATCGCAAAAATTGTCTGAATCGGGCTACTGCCTCAACCATATAAAAAAATTGTATTACAAAAAATCTTTCCTTTATTATGTTGTAAACACTAGGGTTTTTCGTTAACGATATTTGTTACAATAAACATTGCGTGAACAAGAAAAAAACATGATAAACCGTCTACGAAATTACAACCGTTAAAACAATTTCATCTGACCCATGCATCATCAACATTACGTCGCTGTCTATTTTGACTACTTCCAACCAAAAATTAGGTCTTCCTATCGCAAGTGAGGTTGTTGTTCGTCTTTGCTGGATCCTTCTAATTTGTTCCCCCTCCATGATGTCTCCCTCTAGCCATCGCATCAACTCCCTCTTCAGACGCTCCATGGAGTGAATGTGCCAGAATTTCATTTTCATCGGAGGTTTTGTGGCGGAGAAAATAAAGTAAGCATCTCTAGTAAAAATCATGGGCGATATCATGACGCAAATAACAGAGTAAAAAAAAGAGAACAGTGCGAGAAAGTGTGAGAAATGACGGAGAGGAGGCGTCTCCTCTCACTTTTAAAGTGCATGCGTCATCTCACTTGGCTAAAAGAGAGAGGAGGCGTCAAGTGGGATGGCGCATAGAGCAAGAATGCTAGTGGAGGCGTCAAGTGAGATGGCTCCTCCCTTGGAGAGTTTTCTGAAACATGGTTATTTGCGTAATTTTTTCCGAAACCTGATTATTTGTGAAATTTTTTTTTAATACATGATTATTCCCAAAAAAAATTCTCCAATTTCTTCTAAAAAACTGTCAAATAATATTTTTATAATTTATATCACAACTAACATTCATTGAATATTATAAACTTTTAAAATAATTTTTTTCTTATTCAAATTAGTAATATTAATAATAATTTTATATTTAGATACCACTATTAAAAGTATTAATATTATTATTATTATCATTATTATTATTATTATTATTATTATTATTAATAATAATAATAATAATAATAATAATAATAATAATAATAATAATAATAATAATAATAATAATAATAATAATAATAATAATAAACATTTTATATTAAATTTGCAAATCAAATAAATTTTACATTAATATTTATAACTTATATAACCGCTTATATTCTTTAAGAACTTTTACTATCTCTTATATTCTTTAAGACTATTACTATCTTTATAACTTTATATTATCGTTAAATATAATAAACTTTTAAATTACTTTATCTATTTTACAAAATAAATAATAATAATAATAATAATAATAATAATAATAATAATAATAATAATAATAATAATAATAATATTCTATTACCATTAATAATAATAATAATAATTATTATAATAATAGTAATATTAATAATAATAATAATAATAATAATAATAATAATAATAATAATAATAATAATATTTTTTACAATGCTACATTTTATAAAATTCTATATTGACCGTCCATTTCTTAATAATTTATACAATTTTATATTTTCAAATGTAACTCAAATAAATTTTGCATAAAAAAAAACTGACAAATAAATTTTCCATTAATTTTTATAATTTATATCACAATTAACCTTCTTTAAAGAATTTTACTATCTTTATAATTCATATTATCATTAAATATTATAAATGTATAAACTACTTTTTCTATTTTTGTAAATTAATAGTCACACCAATTACCCAAATATAAGATAATGAAAGGCTAAAGAATTAAAATAAATATAATATCATAATAATAATAATTTAAAAATATCATTGATGAAATAATATATAAATATGATACATAAATCATTAAATTATATTTTGTTTTTCTATTGTAAGTCTTATTATTTAATTATGACTATTCACTCACATAATATATTAATATAAATTTTGATTAATAATTGAGTTAGTTATTAATTTTTATTTTTAGTTATTGTTCTATGCATAATCATATCACATCACATGCACTTATATGATATTAATTTATAATAATTTCATTTATATTTTTTATATTTTATGTTGATAGTAATGAATAAAATATAATAAATTGAAATTAAGAAATAAACTAAAATTCATGGAAAATGAATAGTAAAAAAATATTGAAAGCTTAAAGAATAAGAGTAGATGATATATCACAAAAATAATAATTTAGAAATGTAATTGATAAAATAAATATATTAATATATCAAATAAATATTTGAAATACAACTTTTTATATTTTGTAACTCCTATTATTTAATTATACCAATTTACTCACTTATTATATTGATATAAGTTTTAATTACTAATTTAATTGGTTATTTTTTATTATTGTTTTATTCATATTCATGTGTGTCTATATATACATGTGATATTGAGTTATCATTGATGGTGTTTGGCGGTGCTCTTCTCATTTTTTATAATTGTTTTTGTTTCGCTTTACAATTGTATTTTGTCATTTATTTTGTGGCATAACAAAAACTCAAGTATTCTACTACAAATATTTAAACTTTCGTTTATATTTATATAACTTTTGTTCATCTCTTATTGTAATTATTTTTATATTCTTTTATTAAATGATGTGAATATGACTTTTTTTCTTTCCATGTGAATTAGAAGAAGATGATAAGATTGTATTACGTTATTAGTATTGAGGAAGTCTAATATTCATTTAGATAAGTACATGTCTATAGTCCTATCATTTTTATGATTAAAAACTCATCTTTTTACTGATATATTTTTTTGTAAGTTAGTTGTTCTACATTTCTTTTTCATTTTTATATTGATACATAAATATAATCATTTTTCACGTGAACCAGGAGTACAAGATATACGAGACTTTCATATTTTTTATCATGACTACTTTGGAGGTCTATAAGATTGTTGTAGACATAAATACATTTAGTCCTAATATTTTCTCATTTCTACGACATTACTATTGTTATTTTTATATTTATTTGTACTTAAGTTATTTAAATAAAAATAGTTTCACTATAAGTATTGTTGTACCCCAAAATTTTCCCTCCCATATTTCTCAAAACATTGCAAGAAAAATCTCCAAGTGGCTCAAGATTGCTCAAGAGTTGGACAGTCAAGCTATCTCCTAAGGCAGTCAATCCCAAATTAGGGTTTTGTGTTGCATCAAGGTCCTTACATCCAAATGACCTCAAGTTCTCCTCAATGTCCTAATATGTTCTCAAGGTCATCCATGTCAAATTTCAAGCCTTGCAGAGGAAGTTTGCTCAGTCAATTGTTCAAAGGGTCCAAAAATTGGCTGTGTTAGGGAAAAAGTCAACTGTGACCCAAATACAGTCAAACTTCAAGATTTTTTGTCAACATTCTCATTTTGAAGGATATTTCATCATTTTATCAAGGGTTGATCATGATTCATCAAGGATTGCTCAAAATTCATCAAGATTCAAAAGTTGCTAAATTAGGGTTTTGTAGGAAAAGTCAACTCAACTTTGAACAAGCATAAATTTCTCATACTTTATGAGAAATGACCCATCCAAATCTCATTTTGAATAGGATGCAATTTCCTAAAATCCATCTTCACACCTCAAGATCAAGAAATGCTCTCACAAAAAGTTACAAATTTGGACATTATAGGTCATTTTTGAAAGTCAACAAAAACACCTTTTTTTACAAAGCTTATAACTTGAGCATGGAATATCAAAATGCGAGGATACCAAATGGGTTGGTTAGAGGACATTTCAAGCTTTATAAAAAGTCTTAGAAAACTTCCAAAAGTTCAAAATTGAAGAAGTTATGCATTATTGAAGTTGGACATTGTTGCAAAATTGCCAAAAGTCAACTATCCCCAAAACTTCAAATTTTGTCAAATGGGCCCATTCATTTCCACTTGATTTGGTCTTGTCACACTACACACGTGTCCTAGCTTCAGCCTTGTGTCCATTTATCAATTTTTCTATTTTATTGGATATTTTATTGAATTATTCCATTTTAAATCAATTTAAATCAAATAAAATCCAAATATTGATTACTTAGGATCTTTTTGGTTGTTATAGGTCTTAATTATCATCATGGTCAGCATCAAATTCGTATCTCACCATATCATGAACAAAAAGATGGATTTTGGACAAATTTGGCAAGTTTTCAAATGGGAATCGAATCAAATATGCAAGCCATGATGGGAGAAGATTTGGACCATAATTATTGACCTAATGCATTCCATAATACATATAGAAGAGAGGCACGCGAAATTAAGAGGTTGGAGGCTGCCAAATCACAAAAATCAAAACTTGAAAAAAGGTGGAAAAGCTTGAAACTGAAGTCGCGCATAGAGGTGTTTTCAAGGCCAAATCTCATCACCAATCCCTTGTTGGACGTCCATTGAAGCAAAACCAGTCCTTAACAAGCTCTGAAACCTTATCAGTCGCACTGTAAGCTTCGCATTTTACCGCCCTATAGCTAAATTCATAACTCCATATTCTTGCGTTTTTTGACAAATTATTGGCATGTTCATGATCCTTGTGTGATTTCTGAACTTTCTACATTATTTAATTGTGTTGATATGACCTATAATACCATACCCGAATCTAGGGTTCTTGGTCTTTGTTTTCAGGCGTTTTGTTTGTAGGAAAAATCAGGGCAAACAATGGACATGGATGAAATCAGGATGCCCAGACAAATCGAATCATGGTCTTAGAATCAATTTCTATGGCCTGGGATAGATTTTAGGATGGCCATGCACATTTAGCTGCAGATTCAAATCCGCAGGTAAAAAAAACCAGGTTTTAGTGGAGAAGACGAAGACGTGGCCTTTTCCCATTCGCCCATTCAAATAACTCGCGCTTTATTTTTTATATTTCTGGCATAATATTTGTTTTTTCATATAATATTTGCTATCCATTATAATAACAAATGAGGCGTAGTGGTGTAGTGGCAAAGGTGAGCATTCAAAACCAGCAGGACCTGGGTTCGAATCCCAGGTCCCCAACATATTTGATGTATTTTTCTTCCAGGTATTCCAATGCAAAGCCAGGCGTGTGGTGTACCATGCATCATCATCCAATCATCTGCCAGATGGCCCCAGGCCAGATCTGGTGGTCCATAATGAATGCCCATCATAAGACCAAGTCAAAGGCGTACAGGGAATCAGGAAAGTCAACCAGGCTTGCAATGTTAATGGGCCACAAATTGCTGATTTCACCCCCAAATCAGGCCTAACACCCCTTGGTTATTTCTATTTATTTCTTCTTTTTATTTTATTTATTTGTTTAGTTTAATTATTATTTTTATTTAAACTAACCAATTAAAACTTTTTTCTCATAAAATCAAAAACCAAAAAAAAAAAAATTTATTTATTAAAATTAAATTCAGCACTTTATTTTTGTAAATAAACATTAATTCAATTAATTTAGTTTAATTAGGTATACCTTTTAATATTTTTGCAATAATTAAAATTAATTTAGATAATTAGGTTTTACTAACATTGATTAATTTATTTTATTTCTTTAAATATCCAAAACTCCAAAAATATTTTTTATTAATTAATTTATTTATTTATTTAATTAACTTAGTTTATTTCCTTTTCATTCAAAAAATAATTAAAAAAATCACTTTCTTTCAAAAAAGGGTCAAAACCCTAAAAACTCGTCCGATTTAATTTTCCGCACGCGATCCATTTTATCATATTGATGTATTTGTTTCCCGGAATATAATAGTTTAATAGGACTTTAAATACTTTTATTGCTTTATTTTATTTTCTGCATTTTAATTTCAAGGGTTGTTTTTGGCGATGTAAATACCCGACGCCTTGTAATAGTTAGTTTTAATTTCCGCAATTTAATTTTTGCAACTTATAAACTGTTAGGTGTTTGATAAATAGGGAATGCATGACAAGATCAAATCTTTAACCTAAAATTAATATAGCTCACCATTGACATGTACAAAGATAAATAACTGAAAAATAACACACTCGCACATGTGCACTCTTAGGGTACACCTCACTTGGTTGCCTTCGAACGTGGCCATTGAGTATAAGAAGTTTTAGAGGTCGTCCTCTTGTCCAAAGATCATAGTTGCCTCAAAACGGTTGCCTCGGAAAAATGATCTAAGACATTAGGGTTACCACTAAGGCGTCCTAACATTGCTTTAGTGACCACACGTCCCTTAATCGAATTGACCCTTAAAACTCAATTGACGATGCTACCCACTCATCAATAGTGGGATAGCATTGTCTAAAGGATATTAGCACAGATTGATTCCTTATTCGAGTAGGTACATGGTTCTTAAGTACTTTCTCTTTCTAAAATAAAACAAAACTTTTCGTACTTACACCTTTCAAACAAAAACTTCTTTCAAACCCACAAACACAAAGAAAAGAAAATTTTGAAAACACTTTGAGCACGTACCTAAGAGCCCGTGGATAACCACGGATAGAAAGGGTACTAACACCTTCCCTTTCTATAATCTACCCCTCGGACCCGAGAAACATCTCAAAAAAGGAATTTTTCTGTGCTTTTTTCCTTTCCTTGTTGGATAAAATAAAAGACGGTAACGACTCTTGCTTACCACGACATTTTGCAAAAACAAACGCAAAACGCGAACCAGCATTCCAAAAATAGTCAGTTATCTTCCCACCGTATCACAGAACTGGCGACTCTGCTGGGGACAATTTAATAAGTGGGGTGTACCTTAGGATTAGATCATTGTGTTTTCAATTGTTTGCTTTGTATGCTTTATACTTGTGGGCTTGTATCGGAGTTTCTATAGATCCTAACTCGGATATGGGGGATACCCTTTAGGTAAGTAGCAAAAAACTGTGAGGGAATTGTACGGCGTAGACCGATACGGTTGAAGCAGTACCTACGTTGGTGTGGCACTTTAGTCTGTACCGATATCCCTTGTGTTGGAACGAGGAGAATATGGGTCTTCTAAGGGGTCATTAAGCACCAACTGACCTTAGAACCTTTAAGTTGACCAACTTGGCCATAGAACAGTAGCAGTATGCTACACTCATTGAGAATAAACTCTCGCGATGATTCCGACCGCAAGAAAAGGTTGCTAAACTGGAATTATGACCGATCGAGGATAGTCAGTGATATTGAGATCCTCTAGAACTCGGTTACTATTTTTAGGACAGGTTTAAACCAACTAAACTGAAAGAGGGTAATACCTAAACTCCACGCCAACCTAAACTTAAGGCTGTTTGTGTGATTTGTGTGCTTTCAAACTTGAAATACTTGCACATTCTTATTATCTGACAACATGAGTTCCTTGCAGGTTTTGTTTACAGTCCTTATCCAATAATTTGGATTTATTGCAGGCTTTACTTACATCACCTCACACTTTTGCTTAAACGCATAGCATACATATTATAACATCATGCCTTAACATTTCCTTAACCATTTCGAGGATCTCAAGGGTTTGTGATGCAGGTCATGGTAAATCAAATGTCTAGCAAGGGGCAAAGGGGATTTATTTTCCTCTAGCCAAGGTTGTCTAGAAATCAAAACACGATGACTTGAGTCAGGGGCTATGACCCACTCGATATGGTGATCTTGACTCTTGAAGAAGGACTCTTAACAACACGAAGTTTCTTCAATCAAAGCTGCAAAATTCAAATTATAACAAGTTTCTTGTTTACCCCGCGAGATCCTTGAAAACATTGCATACATATATCATACATATCATTGCATAACAGGTCTCTCAATACAGGTCTCTCATGTTCTCGCTGTTTCTTTAAGCAATGGCTTTCCAACCAGACAACCAAGATCTTCAAACTCGAGAAGCTCAGTTCAGGGACGTATTCCTAAACCTATCCAAGGGGCAGGAAGAGTTGAAAACACTCCTCGTTGGGAACTTGGTCAAGAAACGTCCTGAAGACAATAAGGACGAACGGCTGGAACAACTGCAAGCTGATTTCAGTTCCATGAAAACCCAGATGCTGGGGCAAATGGCTCTTATCCAAGGCTTAGCTCGGGAACAAGAAGAGCTGAGAACCATTATCAACCAGCTTCATCAAGACAAATACAACAACATGAAGCAAACAGTCAAGGCCGGGGACCAAGTCATTAATCAACTTCCGAGGAGTCAAAGGTTGGGTTTGATGAAGAATAGACTTCTCCAAGTTGCTACTACCTCACGGGTCCAACAACAACCTTGCCATAAACAACGGGTTGATCAGAGTAAGTCAAATATGCCCAAAAGGAAATTTACCAAGCTCAACTTGTCGCTGTCTCAGGCTTTACAACACCTGTTGAGATTGAATCTGGTGACGTTAAGGGACCCTCCTAATAATCCTAACATAGCCTCCCCAAGGTACAATCCTGATGCAAGGTGTGCATATCACTCCAACAGACGGGGGCATGATACTAACATCTGTTGGGCGTTGAGCAACAAAATTCAAGACCTGATTGATGAAGGAGCATTGGAACTTACACAAGACGGTCAGATTGAATTCTTTTGCCATCCCCCCAAGGTTCACCATTTGAAGTGACAAGTACTGAGACGAGAAGACTTTTGTTCATTAGAATTTTTAATTTGTAATTTTATTTTGATTGTTCGAACATTTATTCATGTCAAACTTTATTACTCTATCAATGCATTGCATATGTCTGTTTTGAATCAATCCATTCGTATTTCACTATATTCAAATTGCTTTCATTTTTTGTGATGATCAACTCTCGATTAAAAAATTCTAAGCCTTTAGAGGGAGGATGACGAAAATGATATCAAAATCTCTACAGTATGCTTTTGAACAGACCCCGCTGACGAGGTACAGGCATTGCTTCAAATCCTAAACAGTGGAGTTATAAGGAAGATAATCCCTAGTCAACCCCTTTGAGCCAAAGAAGTTGGAGTTTTTCTTTTCACAAATTAAAACCCTTAATTATAACCTGGGGCAGGGTAGTTTTCTCAGTTGATCCAGGTGCACAATGAATGGCATCAAAGAAGTCCTTCCGAAACAAAAGACGGTGTTGGTTCCGTATAATCGTAAGTACATGCAGTCATTATCTCTCAAAATAAAAGCCTAATAAGTCAAAACCTATGAAGGAGACTTACAAAACTGGGGCATCCCGCTGACTGTAATCACAAAAGAAACAATTCAAGCAAGAGACAAGGATAATAAAATCAAAAAGAAAGAGGTCCTGCAAACTCTCAACAAAATGACTGCCTGTTCAAAATAAATTGTCAGTATCCGAACCATCACTGGTATATCAGAGCAAAGACTCAAACAAGATCTAATGCACGATTAGCTGAGTTTAGGATCGAAGAACATCATGAAGAACGGGTGGGTACAAATAAAATTTGAGCCTTTATCCTTTGTTTCTTAAACGGTGAACCAGGCCACGTTATAACCCTTAAAAAGTCCTAGCTGAAGCATGGGTTAGTCCGAAAGCATACTGTTACAAAAGATATCCTGACTCCTGTAGGGCCTGCTGTAAATCCTGAGTTGACGTCACATTTTACAAAATTTTCCTATCGTACTGAAAAATGCATTTTCAAAAACTTCAAGACAGACATAAGCTTTGCATTCTTAAAATAACATTGTTTGCATATGACTATTTGTTCAAACAGCAGAGAAATTCGCACGACGAATATCTAGTGAACAAAAACCTTTTCAATGAAAAGGGTCACCTCAAGTGGAAAAAACACCTCCAACCAAGGGGCACGGCATGAGCATTGTCCATCATCTGGGGCAGTTAAGTCAAGATTCAAGGAATCTCTCAAAATGCCAAATAACCAGGGGCAAATCTCCATCTGAATCAATTGGGGGATTGGACATGAATTCCAGCAACGAATCTTGCATGATCAAACGAAGATCTTCTGGTAGTATGGAAACACAAACACTACCGACAATGACACTTCCCTACATCCTGAGAGCGTGGACATAGTCCGAAAATACCGTGTATGAATAAAGACCCGCTAGGTTGACTGGCCTAGGCAAAAATAAGGGCATCCCGACGAACCAAAAGGGTTCGGGCAAAAATTAGGGATAAAGAATGAAAAATATGTACACCCGGCAAGTCGAAAACCTGAAAAGGCGGCTTGGGCAAAAAAGGGCATCCCGGTGGACTGAAAACCCGAAAGGGCGGTCCAGGCAAAAATTAGGGATCAAAATATACGACTATCTCGTCACTTGCCTGCCAGAAGAAGACTTGTCATTTTGACCGAAAGATACCAAGCACCTCATAGGTGGGGATAATACTTGATCCACAGGGCCTCCGCAAGAACCTTCTCCCGCAGAAACAAGGGCAAAAAAGTCTCGATGCAAGCCATCGTCATATCCTTAACACGCATCCCAGTAACATTCACTCCTCGCAGAGTAAGACAGTAAAGATAGCTCTCCCCAGCTGAGGCTTGCAAATGTGAATGAGTCGATAATATTCTCCCCAAGCAGAGTTTATCTACCATCAACACTGAAAAGGCTTGATATCCCCGGAAGTCTTAATATACCCCAACGGAGTATAAGAATGTTCCTCGGTAAAATACAAGACATCCCCCCAGTGGAGTTAAAATTTTCCCAACGCAGTCTAAAAAATCTTCCCCAACAGAGTTGAAGCATCATCCCCAGTAGACTCTGGAAGTTTATCCCCAGCGGAGTACAAAAATAAATCTCCCCTGCCAAGTTCAAATGATCATTCCCAACAGAACTCAGAGGGTTATCCCCATAAAAGTCTAACAGGTTTATCCCCAGCAAGTTGCAACGAAAAGATCATCCCCAGCGGAATTCTTTCCTTTCATAAACAGGAACTCAATCCTTAGGATTCAATATCACCAGCAACGGTAATCCATCCCCATTGGAGTTTATCAGGGGAACCCTCAGCAGAACATCTCTTCCCCCACAGAGTAATTCCCCTCAGAGTAATCTCCTCATCAGTTTATTCCCCAACGGAGTTATCCCCTCCTGCAGGTTTATCATCTTCGTTCATCATCCCCAGCGGAAATGAAGAATCCAACTCTATTCTCCAGTAACTATCCGGGATTTATTTTCCCCAGCTAAAGCATTACATTTCCATATATCATGATACATGCATATACGCATCATAACGTACAATCTCATTTATTTTGAGAACATCATTGCTTGATCCATATCATGCATTGCATACGACTGACCTTTACCTTTCAGGAAAGATGCACTTAAGTTCTCAGCTAATCCAAGACCTCCTCTGGTCCAGTTAAATCGATTCCTAAAGATTTTTCTGATGCCGATCCAGTTGAAGTTCCAAGACCTTGTCTGGTCCAGTTAAATTGATTCCTAAATATTTTTCTGATGCTGATCCAATTGAAGTTATTAGACCTTGTCTGGTCCAGTTAAATCGATTCCTAAAGATTTTTCTGATGCCGATCCAGTCAAAGTTATTCCAAGACCTCCTCTGGTCCAGTTAAATCGATTCCTAAAGATTTTTCTGATGCTGATCCAGTTGAAGTTCCAAGACCTTGTCTAGTCCAGTTAAATCGACTCCTAAAGATTTTTTTGATGCCGATCCAATCAAAGTTAATCCAAGACCTTGTCTGGTCCAGTTAAATCGATTCTTAAAGATTTTTCTGATGCCGATCCAGTCAAAGTTATTCCAAGACCTCCTCTGGTCTAGTTAAATTGATTCCTAAAGATTTTTCTGATGCCGATCCAGTTGAAGTTCCAAGACCTTGTCTGGTCTAGTTAAATCGATTCCTAAAGATTTTTCTGATGTCGTTCCAGTCAAAGTTATTCCAAGACCTCCTCTGGTCCAGTTAAATCGATTCCTAAATATTTTTCTGATGCCGATCCAGTTGAAGTTCCAAGACCTTGTCTGGTCCAGTTAAATCGACTCCTAAAGATTTTTTTGATGCCGATCTAGTCAAAGTTAATCCAAGACCTTGTCTGGTCCAGTTAAATCGATTCCTAAAGATTTTTCTGATGCCGATCCAGTCAAAGTTATTCCAAGACCTCCTCTGGTCCAGTTAAATCGATTCCTAAAGATTTTTCTGATTCCAATCCAATTGAAGTTCCAAGACCTTGTCTGGTCCAGTTAAATCGACTCCTAAAGATTTTTCTGATGCCGATTCAGTAAAAGTTAATCCAAGACCTTGTCTGGTCGAGTTAAATCGATTCCTAAAGATTTTTCTGATGCCGATCCAGTCAAAGTTAATCCAAGACCTCCTCTGGTCCAGTTAAATCGATTCCCAAAACTTTTTCTAATGCCGATCCAGTCAAAGTTAACCCAAGACCTCCTCTGGTTCAGTCAGATCGATGATAAGATCTCCCTGATTCGTATTCCAGTCGAAGTTCAGACCACCTATCAACAATCTCCAAATGGCACATGTGAGCCCATTCCCGACATCACCAGGCTGATACTACTACATGCGAGTGCAAATTTCTGGGCACTCTAGTGTTCAATCATCCTCCACCTTCGGATCACGAAAGGCTCGAAAGCCAATCTATATCCTCAGGCTTAAGAAGATTGAACATGGGCAGCTGTTGTACCCCAAAATTTTCCCTCCCATATTTCTCAAAACATTGCAAGAAAAATCTCCAAGTGGCTCAAGATTGCTCAAGAGTTGGACAGTCAAGCTATCTCCTAAGGCAGTCAATCCCAAATTAGGGTTTTGTGTTGCATCAAGGTCCTTACATCCAAATGACCT
This sequence comes from Vicia faba, assembly GCA_948472305.1. Taxonomy (NCBI): domain Eukaryota; kingdom Viridiplantae; phylum Streptophyta; class Magnoliopsida; order Fabales; family Fabaceae; genus Vicia; species Vicia faba. Next base: position 1,428,022,457 of record OX451741.1, on the reverse strand, counting down.
CAAGTGCTCCCCAATGTCCTAATATGTTCTCAAGGTCATTCATGTCAAATTTCAAGCCTTGTAGAGGAAGTTTGCTCACTCAATTGCTCAAAGGGTCCAAAAATCGACTATGCTAGGGCAAAAGTCAACTGTGACCCAAATACAGTCAAACTTCAAGATTTTTTGTCAAAATTATAATTTTGAAGGATATTTCATCATTTTATCAAGGGTTTATCATGATTCATCAAGGATTGCTCAAAATTCATCAAGATTCAAAAGTTGCTAAATTAGGGTTTTGCAGGAAAAGTCAACTCAGCTTTGACCAAGCATAAATTTCTCATACTTTATGAGAAATGACCAATCCAAATCTCATTTTGAAGAGGATACAATTTCCTACAATCCATATTCACACCCCAAGATCAAGAAATGCTCTCACAAAAAGTTACAAATTTGGACATTATAGGTCATTTTTGAAAGTCAACAAAAACACCTTTTTTGCCAAAGATTATAACTTGAGCATGGAATATTAAAATGAGATGAGACCAAAATGGTTTGTTATAGGACATTTCAAGCTTTCTAAAAAGTCCAAGAAAACTTCCAAAAGTTCAAAATTGGAGAAGTTATGCATTGTTGAAGTTGGGCATTTTTGCAAAATTGCCAAAAGTCAACTATCCCCAAAACTTCAAATTTTGTCAAATGGGCCCATTCATTTCCACTTGATTTGGTCTTGTCACACTACACACGTGTCCTAGCTTCAGCCTTGTGTCCATTTATCAATTTTTCTATTTTATTGGATTTTTTATTGAATTATTCCATTTTAAATCAAATAAAATCCAAATATTGATTACTTATGATCTTTTTGGTTGTTATAGGTCTTAATTATCATCATGGTCAGCATCAAATTCGTATCTCACCATATCATGAACAAAAAGATGGATTTTGGACAAATTTGGCAAGTTTTCAAATGGGAATCAAATCAAATATGTAAGCCATGATGGGAGAAGATTTGGACCATAATTCTTGACCTAATACATTCCATAATACATATAGAAGAGAGGCACACGAAATTGAGAGGTTGGAGGCTGCCAAATCACAAAAATCAAAACTTGAAAAAAGGTGGAAAAGCTTGAAACTGAAATCGCGCATAGAGGTGTTTTCAAGGCCAAATCTCATCACCAATCCCTTGCTGGACGTCCATTGAAGCAAAACCAATCCTTAAGAAGCTCTGAAACCTTCTCAATCGCACTGTAAGCTTCGCGTTTTATCGCCCTGTAGCCAAATTCATAACTCCATATTCTTGCATTTTTTGACAAATTATTGGCATGTTCATGATCCTTGTGTGATTTCTGAACTTTCTACATTATTTAATTGTGTTTATATGACCTGTAATGCCATACCCGAATCTAGGGTTCTTGGTCTTTGTTTTTAGGCGTTTTGTTTGTAGGAAAAATCTGGGCAAACAATGGACATGGATGAAATCAGGATACCCAGACGAATCGAACCATGGTCTTAGAATCAATTTCTATGGCCTAGGATAGATTTTAGGATGGCCATGCGCATTTAGCTGTGGATACAAATTCGCAGGTAAAAAAAACCAGGTTTCAGTGGAGAAGACGAAGACGTGGCCTTTTCCCATTCTCCCATTCAAATAATTCGCGCTTTATTTTTTATATTTCTGGCATAGTATTTGTTTTTTCATATAATATTTGCTATCTGTTATAATAACAAATGAGGCGTAGTGGTGTAATAGGAAAGGTGAGCGTTCAAAAAACCAGCAGGACTTGGGTTCGAATCCCAGGTCCCCAACATATTTGATGTATTTTTCTTCCAGGTATTCCAATACAAAGCCAGGCGTGTGGTGTACCATGCATCATCATCCAATCATCTGTCAGATGGCCCCAGGCCAGATCTGGTGGTCCATAATGAATGTCCATCATAAGACCAAGTCAAAGGCGTACAGGGAATCAGGAAAGTCAACCAGGCTTGCAATGTTAATGGGCCACAAATTGCTGATTTCACCCCCAAATCAGGCCCAACACCCCTTGATTATTTCTATTTCTTTCTTCTTTTTATTTTATTTATTTGTTTAGTTTAATTATTATTTTTATTTAAACTAACCAATTAAAACTTTTTTCTCATAAAATCAAAAACCAAAAAATATATATATATTTTGTTTATTAAAATTAAATGCAGCACTTTATTTTTGTAAATAAATATTAATTCAATTAATTTAGTTTAATTAGGTATAACTTTTAATATTTTTGCAATAATTAAAATTAATTTAGATAATTAGGTTTTACTAACATTGATTAATTTATTTTATTTCTTTAAATATCCAAAACTCCAAAAATATTTTTTATTAATTAATTAATTTATTTATTTAATTAACTTAGTTTATTTCCTTTTCATTCAAAAAATAATAAAAAAATCACTTTCTTTCAAAAAAGGGTCAAAACTCTAAAAACTCGCCCGATTTAATTTTCCGCACTCGATCCATTTTATCATATTGATGTATTTGTTTCCCGGAATGTAATAGTTTAATAGGACTTTAAATACTTTTATTGCTTTATTTTATTTTCCGCATTTTAATTTCAAGGGTTGTTTTTGGCGATGTAAATACCCGACGCCTTGTAATAGTTAGTTTTAATTTCCGCAATTTAATTTCTGCAACTTATAAACTGTTAGGTGTTTGATAAATAGGGAATGCATGACAAGATCAAATCTTTAACCTAAAATTTTTGTAGTTGTTTAGGTATTGGCATGCATTTTTGGTAAAACCAGGTGTATGAATGTCATGACTGATGTCATAACATTCTAGTTTATTAGGTACAGATTTATTAGGTACCTTTGCAGAAAAATATTGTCATACAGGTACTGATGTTTATGAGTGTGTATCTGAGCATTTTGCAAAATGATCACATTTACCAAAATCAGTAAACAGGAATTCAGATGTCATAACAAATGTTAAGACATCCTGTTCTGAACTAACAGGTATGCAGTTTGGTTAATTCTGAGTTTTTTCAGGAAAATGACTCAGTCTTTCCAGAACAGAATCATGTGTTTTCTTTGGGTTAACCTAGCTCAACCCCAACCTGGTTGATCTAGTCCTGTGACCTAGTCTTAAGGTCAAACGGAATTAACCCTAGCTTTTTGTGGAAACCCTAACTGAAGATGCAGTTGCTATATATTCAACAGAGCTGCTGTCTTGGAATGTATCCCTTTTTGACAGAAGATCATTTAGAAGCTGTATAGTTTTAACTATTGTAATCCAAGCAATTATCATTGTGATAAGTGACTTGGAATAGGTTTTAATTGTAAGGGTTGTGTATCACTCAAAGCTTTGAAGCAAGAGTGTTTGTATGTCTCTTGACTAAACCTGTGAAGCAAAGTCAAGTTAGGTTTATGTATCACTCAAAGCTGTGAAGCAAGAGTGTTTGTGTTGCTTGATTAAAAAGCTGTGAAGCATAATCAAGTGTATGTTTTGAAGAGTGTCTTCATCAATTCATTAGTCAAATTGTTTTATGTATCACTGCTGTGATTGAGGGGGAGTGAGTAGGAACTCAGGTTTAAGTTGTACTTAGATTGAAGTTGCATTGGGTAGGTCTTAAGTGAAGGAGATAAACTGGTTGGTTTATTCCTGAATTAATATCTCTTATAGTGGATTTCCTCCCTGGCTTGGTAGCCCCCAGAGTAGGTGTTGTTGCACACTGAACTGGGTAAACAATTGACTGTGTTCTTTACTGTTTTTGTATTTACTGTCTTATAGAAAGTCAGATACGGTGTCATAACATTGAACGTGACATTGAGTATCTGCAACCAGAATTTCAATTGGCATCAGAGCAGGCACCCTGCCTGTATTACTGGGTGAGATCTAGGGATATCACTTTCTGGCACTATGGACAAAGAAGGAGTTTTTGGAAATAGACCACCCATTCTGGATGGAACAAATTATGACTACTGGAAACCTCGTATGATTGCTTTCTTAAAATCTCTGGACAAAAAGGCTTGGAGAGCTGCTGACAAAGGATGGATCCATCCCACCATAACTGAGAAAGATGGGACAATCAGTTTGAAGCCTGAGGAAGATTGGAGTAAAGAAGAAGATGAGTTAGCCCTGGGAAATTCCAAAGCTTTAAATGCCTTGTTCAATGGAATTGATAGAAACATTTTCAGACTAGTACATCAATATGAATTGGCCAAGGAAGTTTGGGACACTCTTAAAACTACTCATGAGGGCACTTCCAAAGTGAAAATGTCAAGGCTTCAGATGTTGACTACCAAGTTTGAGAATCTAAAAATGATGGAAGATGAAACCATTCATGAGTTTCACATGAACATCTTGGAGATTGCCAACACCTCAGGAGCACTAGGAGAAAAGATGTCAGAAGAAAAATTGGTGAGAAAAATTCTCAGATCCTTGCCTAAAAGATTTGCAATGAAGGTAACTGCCATAGAGGAAGCCCAGGACATCAGTAAGTTGAAAGTGGATGAACTAATTGGGTCTCTTCAGACTTTTGAGATGGGGATCACTGAAAATGGTGACAAGAAGAACAAGAGCATAGCACTTGTATCCAACACTGATATTGAAAACAAGGAGGATGAAGAAGAAAATATTTCAGAAGCTATAGCCATGCTTGGAAGACAGTTCAACAAACTCATCAAAAGAATAGATCCAAAGTCAAGGTCTAATGTTCATAACATTCCCTCTGACATTGACAGTTCCAGCAGAAGACCAAGGTCAGAAGAGAAGGGAAATCAAGGCAGAGGAATTCAATGCCATGGCTGTGAAGGATATGGGCATATTCGAGCTGAATGTCCTACCTTTCTTAAGAAACAAAAGAAAGGTATGACTGTTACTTGGTCTGACTGTGATTCAGAAAGTAATTCTGAAGAAGAATCTGCCAAACTAGTTATTGCTCTAACTGGTGTTTGTACCTCTGAAAGTGACACTAGTGATGAAGAAGTGACATTTGAAGAACTGGCTGATACCTACAAGAAATTGTGTATCAGAAGTGCTGAAGTCTGTGTGCAGAATGAGAAACAATCAAAACTCATCATAAAGCTGGAGGCTGAAAAAAGGGCAGATCTTGAAACTATAAGTCATCTAGAAGGGGAAGTTTAATTGCTGAACTCACAACTGATCCATATGACCAAATCTGTCAAGATGCTGACTAATGGAACAGACAAATTGGAAGAGATTCTTCAAGTTGGACAAAATGTGGGAAACAAATCTGGACTAGGATTTGTGGAAGCCAAGAAATCTAGTACAGACAAGAAGATCAGGCCTGTTAAACAAATGTCAAAGCAGATGTCTCAACATAACTCTCAACATCAGAAACAGAAATATATGAAGAAAAAGTACCAAAGATGGAGATGTCATCATTGTGGAAGGTATGGACACATAAAGCCCTTCTGCTTCAAATTGCATGGATACCCTAATCAAAACTCAGGTGTTAAACCTAAGTCAAAAAGGGTACCACATACTCCTCAATGGAAATAAAAAGGCTACTGCCCTGATAGCCCACACTTCCCTGAGAGTGTCTGCAAAGGAAGGCTGGTACTTTGACAGTGGATGTTCTAAACACATGACTGGAATAAAGAACATTCTCAATCATGTTAAACCTCACAACACTAGTTATGTGACCTTTGGAGATGGTGCTAAAGGTGAAATCAAAGGAGTTGGTAATTTGGACTGCCCTGAAGTTTCAAGTCTGAGTGAAGTACTACTGGTAAAAGGGCTGACTGCTAATCTCATTAGTATCAGTCAATTGTGTGATCTAGGATTCAAGGTCAACTTCTCAAAATCTGAATGTCTAGTAATTAATGAAAAACTAGAAGTTGTAATGAAAGGAATCAGATCCAAAGATAACTGTTACTTGTGGCAGCCTGAGAACACTAATAACTCCACTATGTATCCAATTACCAAAGAAGAAAAAGAGATGAAACTGTGGCACCATAAGCTTGGTCATCTTCATCTAAGAAGAATGAAAAGAGCTATCTCTATGGAAGCAGTCAGAAGGACTCCAAGACTACAGATTGATAAAAGAAGGGTTTGTGGTGAACTTAAAATTGAAAGGCTTGGTAAAAAGGAACATGTCTATGATGTGGTGAATAAACTTGAAGAAGGATGTGTTGTCAGAACCAGAAGTAATCATGACAAGGATTTTGGAAACAACAAGTCTAATAAATTCTGTTTCCCAGAAGAAATGAGTCGTGAAGTCTCTTCTCCTATAACTCACCATCAAAATGGAGTTAACAAAAAGAAAAATAAGATCATTCAAGAATCAACCAGAAATATGATTCATGTCAAAAGAATGGCTTCCCAACTCTGTGCTGAAATGGTTGCAGCTAGTAGTAATTGTTCTCAAAATATCTGGACAAAACAGATGCTCACTGAGTATAATGTCTCACAAGATGTTGTGACATTGTATTGTGACAATCTGAATACAATCAATATTTCCATGAACCCTATTCAGCATAGCAGGACCAAGCACATTGACTTTGTAGAGAAGAAGTCAATTAAACTGGAACATGGTATCATTAAGCTTCAGCTGGCTGATTCTTCTACCAAGGCTCTTGTTGGAAATAAACTTGAAAACTTGAGGGGCAGGTTGGGTATTTGCCAACATGAGAAATTATAGCAATTAATTTTTCTTAAAACAAGGGTTGAAGGAGTTAATTTTATTAAGTCTATTTTTCGTGGGTTAATCATATGTTTTCCCAATTCTTTCAAAATCTTTAAGAAGTTGAAAAGACTCTCTTTTGCCTCCTACCTCTCTCGACTTTGCAACCTGTTCCCTTCTCTCAATCAAAGTTTTTTCTCAAATTGCTACTGGTGCTCTAAGTCAATCAAAATGTCTCAAACATCATCTTCAACCAAGGCGACCTCTTCATCTTCATCATCTGACCAAGACTCTCGAGCAATCACCACATGCATAGAATCTGAAGTTCTTGAGATCACTCCTCTCAGAGAGATGGCAACTGACCCCGCCAAAGTCAAAAAGCTGAGAACTAGACATGCAGGAAGAGCTCAAGCTGTTGCCTCTGGTAATCCTTCTCATCCTTCTTCTTCTGTACGAAATAGAGAAGGATCAGTTCAAGTTCATCAAGTTATTGCTAGGCTTGTTACTAGTATACTAAGCGGAAACCAACCTGTACCGGGGATTTTTGTCCCTTTAAATCAATCAGGAAGCCCAAATATGGATGTCTCTGAGAATGTAGATGTCTCTGATAATGTTATGACACAAAATGACAACATTCAGAACCCTTCAGAAAAGACTGCTGATCCACCTATCATTGATGTGGATGAGGAATACTCAGACAATGATCTGATTGCCAATGTAAACCCT